>JAMJFZ010003875.1:29290000-29342500 GCA_026225945.1 Cricetomys ansorgei | reverse complement strand
AAGAGAGCTTGTTGTGCAAGCATAAGGGCTTGAGCTTGATTTCCTAGTACCCCATAAAAACCTGGGCACAATGATGCCTGTAACCTCCGTGTCCCTGAGCAGAGATTGGAAGGTTCCCAGGGGATACTGGCTGGCCAGTCTAGCTGGAACAATGAATTTTAGACTCAGTGAGAGACCTTGTCTCAAAAAACACAATAGAAAGAAATATAGAGGAACACCCAACATTGACCTTTGGCCTTATGTATGCCCATACAGGCAAGTACACACACACACACACACACACAAATACACACGTACACCACATTCACACATGTGCAAATTTAAAAACAATTAAAACAACCTTTAAGTATTTTCACATTGAAGTAGATTAGCTTCCATGAACTAACCAGCAGCTTATAAGATAGTAAGAACACTGTTGAACTATTTGTACGTGTACATGTAGAGGAAAGCTTGGAAGAAGTTTCTGTTATTTTGGTTTCTGTAAAATGCAAAATGGCATTTGGATTAGGTTTGTGTTCCCACCTCAGCTGTGGTATAGCTGTTTATGAGTTGGGTTTGGAATGCTTGATGCAGGCGCCTTTATTTGGTTGGGTGCAGTCATTCTGCCACCTGTAACTTGTTTTGGGGGTTGGGTGCTGCATGGGTTTATGAGAAATTTTGGCTTAGGGTATAAAAAGTCTGAAGCTCCGAAAGTCGGTGTGGGCATTGGTTGGTGATTCGTTGGTTGAGTGGCTGTCAGTTAGTGTGATAATTCCTAAAAGAACAAAGGTTGGAGAGATTGAGTTTAAAGACCATGAGCTGAGACACTAATTTGACTCACTTTCAGCTAGTCCTCTTAGAGCTTAGGACAGCCTAAAAGAGGCTGTGAAGATGTCTACCTTTCTCTCAGTCTATACCAAAGCCGCCTGCAAAAGTGGTGGAGATTTCTTTCTATCCTTCCTTCCTCTTTCCCTAAACAGAAGGTAAAAGATTGTAGCGTACTGCGACATGTGCGTATGTCCTATCTACCACATTCATCGTGCACCAGCCTCTACCTGGAGAAGAGGGGCTCTGGATGGAAAGAATTGGAGGAGACGAGGTTCTGGACTCAGCTTGTCATCAGTTTTGTGGCCTTAGACATTAGAGGTGACTCAGAGTTGCTGTGACAAAAACGAGACTTGGGACTTTTTCATCTAATAGGGTTCTTCTTCTCTAGCTGTGGGGGCCACATGGGAAGAAAGTTCTTGGTGATGGCCTTACTATCACTCAGGTAGTGTCAAGTTTGGAAAAGGATCTTGGGTGGATGTAGAAGAGTAAATTTAAAACTTCCCCTCTTGTCTGAGATACATGATATGGCTACATTTTTTTATATTCAAGATTTGCCCTTTTAAAATCTGGTCAAGCATTACACACCACTGTTCAGTGCAATCTAGACCTGGCACCCATCACCAACACTGTTTGACTAGTATCAGGAGTCAAGAACATGTTCTAAGATGTGTGGTCGTAAATATGAATGAAGCGTTTAAGTCCAGGACCCAGGAAAGTGCTCAGTAACCAGTTTGTCCCTTCTTTTGGTCAGGAGCTGGTCAGAGTCTTGTTTAGGGCTTACTCCCTGATAGCTGGAAAGGAAAGGGGCATTTGTGGGTAGGTGTGACATGACAGAAGGAGACTTGGATTACAGACCAAGAAGACTTTTTTACCAATGTGGTTCCACACAAGCCCAATGCAACATTTGGGAAGTCAACCCCCACCCCCACCCAAACCAGAATTTCATTTTCTTCATCTACAAAAAGAAACTTCCCATAAAGAACATTTGTCCTTGCTCTTATCATTGTGCCTGCTGCACAGTGACTCTCAGTAATTTACAGAGTTCTTGCATGGACCACTCTTGGGTACTGGTTGTCTCTGCAAGGCACTTAGTAGCTGAAGGTTGGATAAACTTCGAGTTTCTGAGCTGCGTGTCCTCTGGCAAGCCATTGCTTTCCAAGTTCAGTTTCTTGCTCCGACAAATGAAGGCAAAAACAGCATCCACTTTGTTTTGAGGGGTAAGTGGGACCGTTCTTAGAGATTACTTAGTGGAGTGATAGGCTCCAAGTAGAAGAAAAATAACTATAAAGCAGGGGCCAGAATGCTGTGTTACTAGCTGAGACAAAAATCTGAGGGAAGTTTTGTCCATCAGGAATGGGACTCTCCAGTTCCAGTTCCTCCTTTCCGTTTCTGGCATCTGTTGAATTCTTGGGCAGAAGATGGGCAGTTCTGTGTTTTCATTGCTACTTAAGAGCCCCCAGCTCCTAGAAAATGTTTATAAATTCAAGCCAGGAAGACATGTTTGCCATGTCTAGCTTGGTGTCTGGGTGATTAGGTTCCCAAAGCTTAGAGTGAGTCACTGCCAGGATTGGGAGCTTCTTGCCAGCTCTTGGCCTGGTTAGAGGATGTTTCTCTCTGAGAACGTTCGCCAGCTCTTCCTCATTTCTCAGCGATGGTCCTGAGCATCCTGGCACTATAGTGAGCTTTGAAAGATAGAGAGCATGCCTTATCATCTGGTTGTTTATAACCTAGGTTCTTCATTGCCATCCTGAAGCTCTGTATACAGAGCTAAGCTCTTGTGTAGATACTGTTGGCTCTGCCCTGGCCATCCAACCTTACTTCTTAGTCAAGATACCCATTACAATGGGTTGAACACCAACTTGCCACAAATTAGTGTCACCCGGGTATGGCACCTCACCCGAGGAAGTGATTGCCTTGACTCGTGTGGGAATATCCACCCAGACTGTGGGAAACATCTTCTGGTAGCCGCCCAGATAAAAAGAGCATGGCAGAAGGGAGACCATCTTGCCTTTCGCACACTTGGCCTTCCTTCTTTCCACAGAGTTGGTTTGCCCTGTTGTTGAAAAAGATTATTCTTTTGCTGATGTCAGAACTAGCATCTCCCGGCTTTTATCATGGGCTAGGGACTGTGGCTTCCTAGGAACCTCCAGGGATTGCTTGGGGAAAGCTCCCTGTATACCCAGGAAAGGCACATCCCATGGTTTTGTCAAGTCCTTTCTTGTTCCAGATTCTAAATCTCTGCATGAATGGATGTGAGCCCAGGAGCATAGCAGGTGGGAAGATGTGAGTCGGGAGGCAAGTGTCTTCTCTTTAACAAAGAGTATTAAGCTTATCTGGCTCCTTCAAATAAACTGCTATGAGATCAGAATCCTAGTTTCTTCTTCCTAACTTTGTAAAAATGGCATAGCCATCTTGACATGGAGATATATTTTGTTTATTATATCTAAACAAAACTTCCCATTGTAGTGAGTTACATGCCTAGCTCGTCAGTGTCAAGCACATGTTCAGTTCATTGTGATGTTCTACATCCATCGTCCATTCTGTAAACTTTTTATTCATTCCAGAGACTTAAGCAATGACCCCTTACGTCTCCCTTCCCCAGTACCTGGTGAGTTAGTTCTACCCTACTGTTGTCTTTCAAATGTGCCTGTCTGGACTCATGGAACTGCTGCCCTGTGGCATTGCCTTCTGGGTTTGTTTTACTATGTTGCTAAGGTTCACCTGCCATAGCATATACTAGAACTCTACTCCTCAGAGCCAAATGGTACTGCATTCTGTGGGTGGACCATTTTGTCATTTTGTCTTATTCATTGTTGGATTTTGTTGTTGTTGTTTTTCTGAAAAAGCCAGTGTGTGTATCCTTTTAAATTCCTAGTCCCAATCTTTCAAGGGTTAGTCCTAGAAGTGGAGTTGTTGGGTCATATGATAATTTTGTGGTTATACTTTGAGGAACTGCTAAGGTTTTTAACATAGTAATTACGCCATCTTACAGGAGGATCCATTTATCTACTTCTTCAAACTTGGTTCTTTGAGGTGCTCTAGGAAACTCATGTTTGTTTCTTTGGCAATCTCCTATTTATTCTTCACAACCCAGGCATTACCTAGGTGGAGAATCCTTCCTGAGCGTGCCTGCAGAGAGATGATCTCTGCTGCTGCATCTGGCGTTGCTTTTCTTTTACATCTGTTTCATATTCTTGTGATTACACATTTCTCTCACAGGATTATGAGCTTGATAAAGACAGGAATCATGGTGAATTTGAATTTGAATAACTAATACTGGAACACTGAGAAATTCATCTTGTTCAAGGGCTGAGTAAGTTGTTTCTGGATCCTTGGGTTCTTTACTGACAGGCAGATCCATTTTCAATCCTTGACAGATTTCCAAGTCTCTTCTGAAAAATGTCCGTTTCTAGCCTGGTGCTCAGGTCCTGCATGGCCTCTTCTCCTCCCACGCCTTATCTTCTTCCTTTCTGCTGCAGCCTGGGATTCTTTTGCTCACTTACTCAACAAATGCCTACTAAGCCCCTTCTAGGTATCTGGAAAGGTAATGCATGTGCCTTAACAGAGTTTACATTAGATGAGAGGAAGCTGGCAACTCTCATAGAAACTAACAGAGTCGTCATACACGTGAGTGGCATGTGACGGTGGGCCGTTAGATGAAGGGTGGCGATCTGCATGAGGTAGCAGGGTTGTTCCACTAGAGGGAGTTAACACTCTAGATAAGTAATGGAGGGAATCTGCGAGGAAAGGCGGTCCTGTTATAATTCAGGAGACCTGAAGCTGTTCAGGGGTGGACATCTCATTCTACCAAAGTCCTAAACGATGTCTCTGCCTCCGATCACCTTTCCAGCGAGGCTGCTGGGTAGGGACACACCATGAACTTTATCTTATTATTTTCATTATGCATATTCATCGTACATGATACCGTGTTGTACAAAAGCATTTTCATATAAGTCTGTACTGTGCATTGGGGCTACTCCCCGATACACCTTACCCTCCCTTTTCACATGCGCACCTTGCATTAGTCCTCTTTGCTTTACTAGACAGTTTAGCTTCTACTTTCACATCATATATGAATTTATGCATCTGTATAAAACTCCAGGAGCCACAAGTAGAAGGAAACACATGGTATCTGTCTTTCTGAGATTAGCTTAATTCACTTAGTTATTCCTGGTTGCATCGCTTTCGTGCAAACATAATTTCATTGTTCTTCATAACCGAAAATTCCCATCGTGCCTGTGCAGCGTTTCCTTTATCCACTCCTTTGTTGTTGGGCACAAAGGTTGATTCCACAATTTAGCCTCTGTGAGCAGTACTGTGATAAACAGTGATGCGCGCGCGTCTCTGTTACGTTAACTTGGGAGGCCTGTGGGTAAACAGGAGTGGCATGGCTAGATGGCTAGGTCATGTGAAAGAACTTTTTTTTAAAGGAACCTCCATACAGACTTCTATAGTGGCTGGACTAGTTTACATTCTGATGAGCAGTATAAGAGTTCCTTTTTGTTCAAATCTTCACCAGCATTTGTTGTTACTTATTGTCTTAATGACTGTGTTGTGATAGAATCTCCATATAGCCTTGATTTGTCGTTCTCCGATGGCTAGTGAGGTTAAACAATTTTCGTGTTTAGTGACTCTCTGTGATCCTTTGCAAACTCTAGTAATTTCATTAGCCTAATAAATTGAGTCATGTTCTTGTTTAGTCTCTTGGATTCCCTGTATATTCTAGATATTAATCCTCTGTCAGATGTATAGTTGTCAAAATTTTCCCCATTGTGTAAGCTGTCCCTTCACTCCATTAACCTTTCCTTTGCTGAACAGATGCTTTCACTGTCAACTATCAGCATTGTTTCCTTATCTGTCAGCTGGAGTGTGGTGATGTCATGGAACTGTCATGCAGCTATGTGGGTCGAGGGGACTTGTGATCCAAGACTTTCATTCTGAGGAACTGGCAGGTATCTGGCCCCTCCCCTCTGCAGTCACTGATTGACCACAAGCCACAGCAAAACTCTGCCCCCTCCCAGAGGTGGGCTCCCCACAATTTGGCAGAGTTGCCTACCTAAAATTGCAATTAAACCTCTGTTCCCTGGAAAATGCCCAAAGCACCCCAGGATGCCAATGGGGCTATTCCAGTATTCCTTCCTTAAGCAATGGCTCCCACCCAGAGAGTGGTAGGTACCAAAAACTCACCCTTGCCTTTACCCTATAAATGTAATCACCCTTGCTTTAATAAACCAAAAGAGACATTCTTCTGACAATCTCTCTGGAGAGTCCAGTTCACTCTTGTCAGTTCTTAAGTTCTCAGATCTGGGACCCACCTGGATGTGTCAACCCACACCCTGTGCTTCCTTCCCGGGAGCTAAGTTAGCAGCTGATACCTTAGCCACCTGTTGGGGAACTCTGTGGGCAGAGAGAGAGGACCCACGCTGAAATTCAGGAATTCAGGAATCCTTGTCTATGTCTGTATCATGAAGTACTTTCTGTTCTGGTTATCTTTTGTCAGCTTGATGCAAGTATTTTCATCTAGGAAAAATGAACCTCAATTGAGAAAATGCCCCCATCAGATTGGCCAGTTGGCAAGTCTGTGGTCATTTTCTTGATTAGCAATTGATGTAGGAGGATCCAGCATGCTGTGGATGGTGCCATTCCTGGGCAGATGGTCCTCAGAAGTATAAGAAAAGTAGCTGGAGAGCTGGAGAGATGGCTCAGAGGTTAAAAGCAAATTGGTGCTCTTGAAGAGAACCTGAGTTTGGTTCCTAGAACCCATGAAGTGGCTCACAACCGTCTTTAACTCTGGTTCCAAGGAAACCAACTCCTTCCTCTGCTAACCATGGGCCCCAGGTATGAATGTGATGCACACACATCCACACGGGCAAAACATTCATACACATAAAGTAAACGTAAATATATCTATTTTTTAAAGGTTGCACCAGTTAAAGAGAAAGGAAAAGAAGAGGAGGAAAGAAAAAAGGAAGAAAGAGAGAAAGAAAGAAATCTAGCTGAAGTGAGCCTGAAGAGTAAGCTAGTAAGCAGAGTTTCTCCATCATTCTGTTTCAGTTCAGGCCTCAGGCTTCCTTCCCTGGCTTCCCTTCAGAGTGGACTCCAACTTGTAATATGTAATAAACCTTTTCCTTCCCAAGTTGGTTTTAGCCAGTGTTTTATCACGACAATAGAAAGTAAACTAAGATAGAAATTGGTAAGATAGAATAATATGTTGCTCTAAAGAATCTGATCATATTGCTTTTTGTAGGAATGTGGAAGACTCTGAAATTTTGGGCTAGAAAACTGGCTGAACACTGTAAGCAGAATAGCAGCCTGGAAAACGATAGTTCTGAAAGTAATGTGGACTGTAGAGGCCAAGCTCAAGGAGTTTCCTAAGGAAGAAATGATTTTAACAGCAACTGGGCCAGAGGTTGTTCATATGATAACTTGTCAAAAAAGCTGGCTGTATTTTACCCTTGTCCTAAGAACTTGCCTGAGACTAAATTAAAAAAAGCAGTGAACTAATTGCCTTGGTAGAGGAAGTTCTTTCTTTCTCTTTTCTCCTTCTTCTCCTTCTCCTTCTCCTTTTTTTTCTGTGACAGGTTTCATATGTGTAGGCCTGGCTGTCCTGGAATCCACTCTATAGACCAGGCTGACTTCAGACTCAGAGATCTGCCTGCCTCTGCTTCCTGGGTGCTAGGATTAAATCATTGGCTAGTAGAAAAAAAAAATCAAAACTATATGATGTTAACTTTGTGGTATGATAGTTATTGATAACCCTTATGCATGTCTACAATAAAAAATGGGTCAAAAAGAAATACAAAGTACAGTTTGTAGAGACAAGGGCACTAGGAAGCTTAATATTACAATCAAGGCTTGTGCTGAAGAGAATCAGTAATTGTGAAGAAGATTAGTACCATTAAGAAGAGGTCTGCTCTGCACTAGAATAATGGAAAGGTACCCTGAGGGCAAGACCCTACCCAGCTAACCTTCCAACTTGGGAAAGAGAACTGATGAGGGCAGGCAGCCTGGGGGAGGGGATTCCCTGCGTGGGGACCCCGAAAGAGAAAGAGAATGTGGATGGCTATTGTATGAACCTGTGAAAGTGAAACCAGAGTTGCAATGGAGACTCCAAGATGTTGAGGATGCCAGACTGAGAATAAGGCAGAGAAGCAGAGAGGCTGACTGAGGCAGTATGGAGCAATGACAGCTCAGAGAGGGACAAGACACCGAAGCAAAGAGAGGAGTCTGAGACAGAGACACAGAGGCAGTTCGGCAGGAATCAGTATCAGATGGAAAGAGTGAGTCAGTTTGAAGCCGAGCAGAGCAGTTCAGTCAGAGAAGTTGTTGGAGACAGCCAGAGTCTGCCAATATCAGAAAAATTTGGTCAGAAACAGTCAGCAGGCTCAGAAGGTCAGTTTGAACCAGTCAGCTTGGAGCCAGAACAGCAAGTAAGTTGAACCAGAAGAGTCAGAGTTTAGAAGGAACTAGTCAGAGTAGCTTAGTAAATCTTCTAGGCTTAAAAATTCTCAATTGTATGGCAGCTGAGGCTGAATCCTCCAGTTCTAGGCTTGAGACTAGATTGTATGGAGACTGAAATGCTCCAGGATTCCAGAACTAAGGACCAAGTTGAATTAACCAAAGAATAAAAGTCTTTGAACCCTAAATCAACATCTATAGTTACATAGAGCCATAGACATCTCCCAAGAAAATCTGAATACAGGGAATAGAATCACCCCAAGAGAGAGATATATGCTGCAGTCAGTGAATCTGGAGGACAGGAGCCATCTAAGCTCTTTTAAACCAATGTCCTAGAAATCAGATGTGGAGCTACAGGATCTGGTGTGTGCCCTGCTGGGTTTTGGTCTGTCTTTGGTCCAGTACTTCCTCACTGTTCTCCCAATCCTCTATTTTGGAATAGCAATGAATATTCTATGACATTATATGTTGAAAATATGTCATTTGCATTTTACTTTGTAGGGGTTTACAAACTAAGAGATTGTTTTGAATCTCAGAAAAGACTTTGAACTTTTTATTTGCAAACTGTGTTGAGATTGTAAAAGACTATGAGGACTTTTGAAGTTATACTAAATGCAGTTTAATGGCCATGAGCCATTTATGGTTTGAATGAGAGATGTCCTTCACAGGCTGGAGTATTCAGAAACTTGACCCTCAGTTGGTGGTGGTGTTTGAGAGGTTTAGGAGGTGTGGCTTTCCTGGACTGTGACCTTGAGATCATATAGTCTCACCCTATTTCCAATTCTCTCCCACCACCACCCTGCTCTATGCCTGTATTCACAGGCATGATCTCTCAGCTTCTGCTCCCGCTGCTTCTCTGCTGATGTCTGCCCAGCCTCCCTGCCGCAATGAACTCTTATCCCTCTGAAACCATCAGCCCAAATAGACTCTTTCTTCTTTAAGTTGACTTGGTCATAGTGTTTTATCATAGCGACGGAAAAGGAACTAATATATTTTTTGACTCTTTCTTCTGTAAGTTTCAGAGTGGCAGGTCTTACATTTAGGCCTTTGATCCATTTGAAGTTGATTTTTGTGCAGGGTAAGAGGTAAGACTCTGCTTTCATTCTTCTATGTGTTTCACTGATTTTCTTGTTGTTGGTTTTTTGTTTTTTGGTTTTTTTTTGTGCCAGTACCATGCACATAATGGGAATCAGGAATAGTGATAACACCATGGAATGCTATTTTCATTTAGGATTGCTCTGACTATCAGGGTCTTTTGTGCTTTTATAGGGATTTTAACGTTTTTCATGTTTCTGCGAAGAATGATGGGATTCTGATGAATATTGATTTTAGTGAGATATCTATTTTCTCAATATTGATTCTTCCAATCCATGATCATGGAAAGTGTTTTCATCTTCTAGCGTTCTTTATTTCAGTGTTTTAAAGTTTTCGTTATTGTTCACAGCTTTGGATAGATTTATTCCAAGGTGGTTAGTCTGTTTGATTTCTCCCAGCCTGTTTTTAGTCTGCAAGCAGAAGGTAAGGGTCACAGCTAACCACAGGGTGCCTGGCAGATGAGAGGAGTTTACAACAAGGTCTAGCATGGAGAAGGTAAGAGCTGGCTTCCATTTCCTTTACTTTTCTCTGCTCTAACATGGCTTTCCTGAAACCTTTCTAACAGCGTTGACTTGAGGGCTAGTTACTGCAAGTATTTCCTTCCCTTTATTCTTTGTTTCTTGTCTACTTCAAGATCTGAATTAGAGATCATCGTTCACTGAAGACAGGCAGGCGAGGAACATGAGAGAGAACTCAGAAATTAGTCCTGACAGCTAGACAAAGCTGGTACTATCTTCCTGCCTTGAGAGATGACTCTGGCCTTTGTGTATGTAAATGAGGTACCCGTCAGTTGTGATGGATACAGTAAGCACATAGGGTAGTCAGAGAGCCCAGTTTCCTATTCCCCGTTTGATGGTGCTCAGAAGCCTGACCAAGTGGAGGGGTGTCCCAGGCTGAAGAGGGAGGTAAACTTTGTGCTAGGGTTCTCCAGGGATAAGGAGAATCTGTTTCTAGCCTCCTGCACACATGTGCAGATTATGTTAGTATATGTATTGTGTGTGTGTGTGTGTGTGTGTGTGTGTGTGTGAGGGGGTGTTTAGAGGACATTGCAGATAGAGAGGAAAAATAAACGCATGAATTATTTGCTCTTGAGACTACAATAGACTCAGGTGAAGGCTATTAAACACTGAGCACCTTGCTGCCTTCTCCTCTTTACACTGTAGTACTCCCACCTCTCTCTCTTTCTAGTGCCTGCTGACTTCCGCTACAGGAGGACTCGGCCCCGTCTCTTACAGCATTCGTCTGTTCCAAGGTTATTGCCGAGAGCTTGAGGGGGTAGAGGGTAGGGAGGAGGAGGGGGTATTACGGAGAACGGGAGTGAATGGCATGAGAGTTAGGCCTTGAGGATGAGGAAACAGTCCATTGTCAGGCTGTGAGATTCCTGGGTAACAGTGGCTAGAGACACTGAGGAGCTCCAGTTAGGCAAGCCTGAGACTCGGCTGCCAGATACTGTGCAAATTCCCGGAAGTTGTGTGGTCCTGCCTGTCGGAGCCAGCACTTCGTACACCTTGGGAAAGGGACTTTGCAGAAGGAAAGTGAGGCTTTGGGAGGTGATGGAAAGGGCAGGGGCCAGGGCCAGCTGGGACCCACCCCACACCTGCCTGTCCCTACACACACTCCATCTGAGTAATCACCCAAGGCTGCATTTTGACATCCGCCATAGCATTGGTTTTCTGAGAACATAATGAAACAAGTGGCAATGTCTATGATGTACTAGGTACTCACCAATCGCCCCATCTGTCATCCTAGTTTGTATGAGAGCATTTAATGACCCAGCAGCAGGAAGAGGATGATGCCCCAGAGAAGTGCAAAATGTGGTTGGTGCATCAGAGCTGGCATGATTAGTTAATCACCGTTACCACGAGGACAGCTGTAGGGAAGTAATGGCCATGTGCCAGCTACGGCAAAAGCTTTTGCCATTTCCTCCTTTCACTATGGTAAGACCCCAATGGGGCTCTTTTTCCCCATTCTATAGATGAGCAAACCACGGCTGAATTCACTAACTTGGCTTAGGACTCTGCACTGGTAAGTGGCAGAGGCAGAATCAAGCCCTCACTCTCAATGTTACTAGCTGTCGCTCTCTTCTACCTGGTTCAGGAGAACAGACTGAGTCTCAAAGATGAACCCTCTGGAGCCAAGTCTCATGGTGGGCAGTTGCCTAGTAAATGGTTAGGGCCAGCTCCATCTGGGTCTGGTGCTGGCTTGATGACTGGCTTGCTGTGTTGTGTGGTCAGTTTCTCAGCTCTCTAGCCTATGCTGCTGCCCGTGGCCAGGATACCAAGACTTAAACGTGACCTTTTTGCTCACTGCCTGGTGCAACACAGGTGTTCATGCTGTGCTCTGCCCGGTCAGCCCAACCAGGGTCTCCCAACCAGGCTGAACAGCTCTGCTGCTGACTGAAGAGACAAGCATGTTTTCTTTCACACTCAGAGATGCTCGTGTTCTGGGAGGCTTCTGCAGCCATGCAGAATTTTCAGGCTGCTTGTCGCATGGTGGACGTGTCCCACCAGGCAGATGTGCTCCGACCCAGAGCCGCACAAAGTCGCACCACAGACAATGTTTGGGGCAGCGGGGTGGGGGTGGGGGGGACCGTGGAGTTCATGATATTCAGTGCATGTTGCTGCCAGAGAAAACTGGAAATTGAACGGCAGTCCCCAGTTGTGAGAAGGGCAATGCTTGGCATCAACTCGGGCAGGTGCCCAAGTTAACTGGCACCCACAGGCAAATGTACACTCCTACTCATTTCCCAGCGTGCGCGTGTGACCCCGCCAACATGGGGCTGAATGTGCCTCTTCCATTACCAAGAACTCTGCTTCCGACGCTCAGGGACATCATCCCTTGGTCCCTATATTTTGAGAACGTCTTCTTTCTTGTCCCAGTATCCCTCCTCTGACTCCCTGTCCTCTATCTCCTGTTCTCTGAGAGCCTCTGTGACTGTGCTTCTTTCTCTTTTCCTCCTTTGTTTGCCTCCTTCCCCGTGTCTCTGACATTGCTTCTCTCCATTTCCATTCTCCGATCCGCACACTTTCCCTTTGCCTTTGCGTTTGACTCTGTGCATCTCTCCATCGGTCTCTGACTCCTCCTGTCTGCCTTTCCTCACCTTGGTCTCTGTTTTCAGTGACACTCTCCTGGAAATGTTGAAAGTGGCCAAATTTGAAGTGACAAACAGCACTACACCGAGAATCCACCCCCGGAGTGCGCGGCTGCTTCCTCCCCCACGTCACATCACCAAGAGCAGCTATTGTGTCTCACTCGGGCCCAGGGAGTTGAGTGGAAGGGCCTGGGGGGTCTGAGCTCTGACTGCTCTGTCACTTCCCCATTGGCTCCTCGCAGCCTGTGCTCTGCAAGAGCCGAGAGGGCTGAGCGACAGGGGGAGACTCTCATCCATAAAAGGGGGCGATAAGGCTCCAGGACTGCCATTCTAAGGGGATTTGGTAGCCCTCACAGCTTCCTCTGTGGCACTTGTCTGAGCAAGAGTCAGGGTGCCTCCTGACCTTGGATCGGCCACCCTACCACCTGATCAGCCAGAAACCTTCCGGGGACAAAGCAGCCACAGGTAAGGTCTGCTGGGAGCTCCGGCATTCTGGCTTCATGCATCTGCTCCTGACGCTGTGCGGACGAAATCAGTGAGATCTTGGACTGGGGAAGTTAGGCTTGGTTCTGATTACTTAGCGCAGGAAGTCATAGTTTCAAGGCTAGTTTACAAAAGCCAGGTCAGTGAGCCCGAAAGAGATGCCTGCCCTCTGGAACCCATGCCTCGTTCAGTCCTGACCACAGGTGCTGGCTGCGCTTAGGCTCTGACACACAGCGGTCCCCATGCTTAATTTCCAGGGTTTGGGGAGAAGGGGGGGCAGCAGCCTGAGTGGAAGTCCGAGAGGTTTCACTAATTAGCCTGACTTTAAAGGTCAACATCCTCACTGGACTTAGGGAACATTAATAAGGTCCAGTCCTCGGCATTTGCCAAGTATCATCAATACATAAACAAGTGCGGTCCTTTTTATTCTTTTTGAATTACGTTTAATCGCTGACAAGGTGCAAATTTAAGTGGCTTCCTTGGCTATGATCTTACTCAGAATGAAGTCTGGGATTTGCTTGAAAGGGAAGGAGGAAAGTGAGAGCCTGACTGGATACCCAGGCTGGGCAGGACTTCTCAATTTTACTTTGAAAAGACTTGTTGCTTTCATGTAAATTACAGTATGTTTACTGCCGGGAGGTGGCTAAGTCAGGCTGAAGGAAGCTAGTTTGAGGAAAGCAACAGACTCTTACAGCAATGCCTATGTCCAAAGAAACTATCGTGGAACCTCAAAGTTTGACATCAACAAGAAGCTGGGAGCCCAGAGAGCAGCTGTAGACAGCTCCATAGTTGAATAGTCAATTCTGTGACTTGCTACTTTTTCCTGTTGTTTTTTTTTTTCCTTTTTTTTCTTTTCTTTTCTGAGAACCTCTCAAGATTTACACATATCCCTTAATAAAGCCCCCCCAGCTCTTTAGGTTATTGGATCTGGTTTCAAGTTCCCTCCCCCAGACAGCAAACCGTCATTATCACCCTTCTGCCAGGGGCTGGTGAAACATACACTGCTAGTCTTTCTAATCCGACAGGCATTACTGTCAAGATCTGTTGCAAAACCTTTCAGAATGTCAGTCCTTTTCTGTTCCTTTTCATGGGGGCTTAACTCCCACGCACTGCTCACCTTCCTTCTCTGTGCTTCTCACAAGTGCTCCCACCCCATCCCACTTTGTCTTTTGTTCTGTTTTTGCAGGTCATTCATCTCCAGGCTTTGAGATCTGCGTGGGGGCGGGGGTGGGGGAAGCTCTTGAAGCAGCCCAGCCCCATCGGGGTGAGCTATGGTGCTGGGGGGAGGTGTGAGTTTACTGACACAATTCAATCCTGAGCCCACTGCTCTGTCCTCATTGTGCTGAGTGTGATGGGTGGCTTGTCTCCTGGAGTAGCTGGCAGCTGGGAGTGTAGCATCCTACAGAAGCTGTGTGGTAGGTTCCACTGTTTTGATGCAGCAGACTACTCAAGTGGTTGGTGCTGGGCTGTTTGAAAAAACACATGGAAGGTTGTGATAACTCTCAGGACTTCCTGAATGTTACCTTAAGAATTTTCCATGTGTCACCTAAGTGTGTGTGACCACACCCTAGCCTATTCTGAGTTCAAACCCATGTCTATCCTTTATTTACTGTGTAACTTGCAATGAGAGCGTCCCCTTTCTGGGTCTTAATTTCCTCACCAATACAACGAAGATAATGATGATGTCCTTTCCCCCCATGTCATTGTGAGGCTCCTGTGGGAGGCTGTGTGCACCTGGTATTGGTAGGCACTCAGTAAGTGCTATTACCGTCAACTCTCCCACTATTTCAAAATGGCAGGCTTCAAAATGAACCTCTCCCCTCTCTTATAGGACATCTTCAGTCATTCCATTCCATCCTGCTGTGTGCTCTTCCAGGGAAATATGACTAAAAGTCAAATATTTTTGGGACCATTGTTTCTATCCCCACTCCTCCAGATGATGTCATTTCTTTATCTGCTTCCCCTCCCCACCCCTTGATAATGAAGTCCCTCCCTGACATTCCATCCCACCTCCAGTTATCCTGCAAGACTTTCCTACTTATTAGATTTCCCCCTCATTCTTAGAGGGGTCAGTAGTTCTGGTTTGGTTTCAATGCGTAGCTGAGAAAGTCTGGCCTGCGGATGATTTCCCTCGCCAGTTTGCTCAGCTCAGCTCAGCTCAGAAGTGATTGGCAGATCTTAGTGAGCCTGACAAGGTGTGAAAACAACTTAATGGAGACAGGGCTGACCACAGGAGGGGGAGACAGCAATGTAGGACTGACCTATGTCCACGAGTCATTTGTAGCTCAGCCTGGATCCTATTTCATACCCCCCCAGGAGCTCAGTGGTCATATTGATGAGGTGACATGCTCAGGGGTTTTCTCCTCACCTGACTCCCATTTGCCCCACTGGCCAGAATGCTTGGCCACTAGCTGCAGACACATTCACCAGGGGTAATATGTCCACAGTGGCTTCAACTGCCTTTGCCCCCAGCAATATATATATATATATATATATATATATATATATATATATATATATATACACACACACACATATTTTTTTTCTCCCTGTTCCACCCTCCCACCTCTACGCTCTCAAAACAAAAACAAAAACAGACAAACAAAGCAAAAAAATAAATAAATGAAGGAAAATTATGTCCAGCTAGTGTGGTAGGAACATGGATCACAGGCATCACCATGGTTCTTGGAGGCAGCAGGCTGCTCTGATAATGGATATTCCCCTGGTCCATACTAGCCCAAGATCAAGCATGACCAAGTTTTACTGGAAGTTGGGCCTCACTGTCCAAGCCCGCAGGCACCCAGGCCTCCAGGCCTGGACATCACCCAGGCACTCAGACACCAAGCAAGCACCCTGATATCCTGCAAGCACAGGGCATCCTGCAGGACCCTATATATCCCATAGGACCAGGGCCTCCCACAGACATCCGGAAAGCCAGCAAGGCACCAGGACATCCTATAGGTACCAGGAAACCCTGCAGATGCCCAGACTTCCTTCAGGCACCCAGACCTCCCTCAGACTCCAGGGCATCCTGCAGACATCTGGGCATTATGCAGGCACTGAATCAACCCACAGACGGCTGACATCTCACAGGCACCAGGGTATCTTACAGGCTCCAGTGTGTTCCACAGATGCCCAT
This sequence comes from Cricetomys ansorgei, assembly GCA_026225945.1. Lineage (NCBI taxonomy): Eukaryota > Metazoa > Chordata > Mammalia > Rodentia > Nesomyidae > Cricetomys > Cricetomys ansorgei. The sequence continues at coordinate 29,326,427 of JAMJFZ010003875.1, read as the reverse complement.
TTGCCCCCAGTGTTATTCCTACAAAATTCAATTTAACTCGATAAGGATTTACTGAGCAGTTACTATGTATCTCAAAGGAAAGATTTAGGGGGAAGCAGGAGAGGACATTGGCATTTGCCTCCTTTTCCTGACTTCCTCTTTGTCCCTCCTCCTCTCCCATTCACTTCCTTCCCTGGCATCTACATTAGCATCATTCTCTCCCCACCCTTCCTTTTCTCTTACTCTTCGTCTCTATTCCGGTCCTCTTATTTTTCTTTTATCTTTCTCCTTATCTTATAATGTACCAAATGACAATAAGGGAGGGGTTCCATTGCAAGTCTGACAGCTGCGAAGCATTCCTTTAAATCTGCAGCTGATAGTATCACGGAGACCATGACCATTGTAGCCTGGACTGCAGGACTCATATTTCTCTGTACAGCAAATGGTCCTATGTCCATTCTTTGATACTTGCTGAACAAAAGATTGGCTCGCCTTCTGCTTAGGACCCAAGCCATTCTACAAACGACTCATCCTCTATTGTGATCATATAGCAACAAAGAACGCTCCCAAGTTTAAGAGCCTTCCTTCACCAGCCCCTGAGGAATTGCAAAAATGAACTTGCTATTTTCTAGTAAGGCAGAAAGTTCTGAAACGGTTTTATCTTCAGGGGTGTGTGAAAGTCGGGGGGATAACCCACCGGACATGCCATGTGACCTTACACTTTGGGATAGTTTGTAAAGTCAGTGGATTGACTCTATGCCTAGTTCCCATCTCTCTGACTCACTGTATTCCCCATCTAGAAAGTGGGGCTGATAGTGCCAAGCTCACTGATACAGGTAATTCATATAAAAGATATAAAGCTGTGAATTCTAGCCCTGCCTCCAGGGGGTGCTGCCACTCAGTCCACATCCCCCCCCCCCCCCACCACCACCACTCCCCCGACTTCCCCCACTCTCCTCACTCCCCTACCCTGGAACCTGAGCCTGTACTGATCGCCTGCCTTGAGGGGTCATCTGGAGGCACCCTGCCTGGCACAGAGTTTGATAGATTCCAGTGTGGCTGCCACTGGAGGGCCACAGAAACAGTGACGCTTGCAAGGTGGGTGTGAGAGCTGAGTTCTCCTCCTGACTCATTGTGTGACCTTAAGCCAGTGACTTCATTCTTACCTTTTCCCATTTCCTCTTCCTCCAAATAGGAATAATCATATGCATACATTGCTCCCGGAGATAATTGTGATGTTAAATCATGCCATTATTATTCCGCCCTGGCTTTTCAAATAAAAATGCTCTCTGCCTCTGGAGTCCTGGCTGACTATAGTAGAAATATCTCTGCGCTGGGGAGAGGGCAAAAATCAAATCAAAACAAAACCAACTCTTTCAAAGAACTCTGGATCAGGAAGGGAAAAGAGGTCCTTCTGTGTGCTGGTCCTTTAACAGACACTGACTGGCGGGAGGCCCTGGAGAGAGGGTGCTTGGGGCTGTCCGATGAGCCCGCGGTTTTACCTCTCCAGGACTAGTAAAGTCCCAGTTGCTGTGTAACTTTTCACATCCTTAGTGGATTCTGCCACCACCGAGGCTCTGAACTTGTAGGATACAGGACGCAGCTTGTCTCTACCGCAGGGGCAGTGAGCCCACCTGCCTTCTGCCAGGAGGTGGCTGGCTGCATTATCATTAGATAATAATGTCCTCATGTCTGGAGACTGAGGAAAATTAGCCGGAAACTGTCAGACTCATACAGTCAATGGGCAGAACCAGCATACTTCCTTGGTGAAGGGTCAGACAGTAAACACTTTTGGCTCTGTGGGCGCCTGAGTCCTTGCTTCAGCAGTTAATGATGCTTTGGTATGTAAACACCTGTGGACAGCTGTCAGTGGGACCGGGGTTCTCCGGACAGACAGAACCCATAGAAACTCATAGAACATGTCTGTGAATGGAAAGAAAAGATTTGGCTCATGTGATTATGGTTTTGGGCATGTCCGGATTGCCCTTTTCTGTTTTTTCTGTCACACTCACCCCTTGCCTCCACCTGTCTTTCTCCTCCTGGGCAGTTACACGTGCCCTGAGTGTGGCCAAGGACACACTTCATGAAGTGCCAAGTTCAGAGAATCTGGGAGGGCTGCAGCCTACCTTCATTGGGTCATTGGCTGGGCTGCACCTCATGCTTGCCTTTCTCCTCAGCCCACTGAAGGCTAAGGCTGCTTTTCTCCTCAGTTTACCCCAGACGGAGATGGTGTGCAGTTGGTCTAACTTCCAATTTCTGTCCGTCAGACAGATTCCCCAACAGAAAAGTAGAAATCCCCACCACCCGCCCTGAATGGGGAGTCACCTGACATCACTCAGCCATTTGTTTACCCTTTAAAGGTGTCAAAAACAAAATAAAACAAACAAACAAAACCCAGCTCTCATCTTAAAGGGAATAAGAGCCCTTTTATGCTGGAGCTGTTTTAAGTGGCCTGGGAATACAGACAGAAATTCCATGTTCCAATGTGAAAACAGTTTCATGAAGTTTTATAATTTTACAGAATAAAGAAAGTCATAAATCAAGGCAAGTTTAAAATATATTAGTGGACACATCAGCGAGGTGGATGCAGGAAGATGGGGGAAGCTTTTCTATAGACCCAAGATGCTACCCAATGGCAATCTTAGCTTTCGGATTGGAAGTCAGTGCTAAGTCTGCTAAGACTGTAGATTCTACAGGGTTTTATTTATTAGTCACAGAATGTTACTTCTGACACAGATGTGGGCAAGGGATGGTTTGTTCTGGGGGCTAAAGCTAGCCCAAGATAAGGGAATTAGCCTCTGTACCTGTAACAGTCGGATCTCTCCCCGGTATTGATACAGCTTCTTTTTAGGAGTCGTGTTCACAAAAAGGAGAAAATGAGCTGCGGGGGTCTAACGGCCAGTGTGTAGAAGCCTCAGGGGTGGAGCTGACAAGCTAGATCTTCTGTTTAAGTCAAAAGAACTCAGACAAGCAACTTCCCTTCTCCAAAAAAGCATTTAGGACTATCACGTCTAGGCATTCTGAGCTTATATGTATGTGAGCCCTGTAGGCTCATGAGAGGTAGAGGCTGTTACAGGATTGATACGATCACAGGGCACCAGCTCCGCCTTCCACACAGGCCCCCATGCGGACAGAGAATATATTCCATCACTTGCTGGTTCTGTGTCCTTTTTATTCTCATTTCCCTTCCCTTGTAGTCCACATAAGACCAGACCTGCTGTTTGCCAGGCGTAGGTTTAGTGCGCCTACATGGTCTCTCCTTTGAAAGACTCCTTGTTATTAGCACCACTGTATAGCGGAGAAAACTGATACATAGCAAAGTCAGTTTTCCCCAAGCTGGAATCTGCACCCTCCTTACTAAGCAGACTCAGTGGGCTTGCATCCAGGTCAGGCAGCATTGGGGGCCTCACCCTTCTCAAACTCACTGAACCCCTCTCATATCAAGCTGTTTTTCCAAGTAGTTTGAATTGGCTGTCCAAGGGTGGCAGATTCAAATGTCTGTTAGGTGTTCAGCAGGGACGGTGGGGACTGGTCTCTGTGACTGTCCCCCTCATGACTAGGGAAGTCTAACGTTTCAAAGGCTTTTGACTTTTTTCCAAACAAGTTAGAGATCAAGCTTGTTTATTTATTTTTTTAAAAAAAAACCTTCCAGTTTTAAAATGTTGTCTGTTTATTCACTCAACAAATGGATATGGAGCTCCTGGTCTCATTTGAGTCCTGGATGAAGTCCTGGGATACCATCCATTTATTATTCATCCATTCATCTATCCAACTACCCATCATCCATACACCCATCCATCCACCCATTCATCCATACATCATCCACCCACCCACTCATCCATTCATCTATCCATCCATCTATCCATCATCCATTTACCCACCCATCCATCCATCCACCCACCCATCCATTCATCTATCCACCCACCCATCCACCCATCCATCCATCCATCCATCATCCATCCATCTATCCATCCACCCACCCATCCACTCATCCATCCACCCACCCATCCATTCATCTATCCACCCACCCATCCACCCATCCATCCATCATCCATCCATCTATCCATCTATCCACACATCCACTCATCCATCCATCCATCCATCATCCATCCATCCATCCACCCACCCATCCACTCATCCATTCATCCACCCACCCATCCACTCATCCATCCATCCATCCATCCATCCATCCATCCATCCATCCATCCACCTACCCATCCACTCATCCATCCTTCCATCCATCCATCCACCCACCCATCCACTCATCCATCCATCCATCCATCCATCCATCCACCTACCCATCCACTCATCCATCCATCCATCCATCCATCCACCCACCCATCCACTCATCCATCCATCCATCCATCCATCCATCCATCCATCCATCCATCCACCCACCCATCAATTTATCCATCTCTCCATCTATCCATCCACCCATCCATTCACTTATCCTTCCATCCATCCATCTGTACATCTTTTTCAACCCTGACCTCCCTGTCATGGTAAAGCACACCACACATAGTCACACTGCAAGAGCTCTGTGTTTACAAAATCCCCTCCTGAGTTAGACTCAGATAGCTGTAATTATGTGCTGGGGCTAGCATGGATAACTGTGGGAGCTCCAAGGAGGATTGTATCCAGACAGACTTTCTGGGGGTGATACCTGACGCTGAATTCTAAAGAATGAGTGAGAATTAGTCAGGTCAGAAGGTAATAGGAATGGTGACAGGTGTTTGAGGCAGAGGGAACTCTGTGTGCAAGGGTTGGGAATAGCATGTGTGGGTTCTTGGTTGTGGAGATGAGGTGGCTTGGTCAAGCCTTATGGGGTTATCTTGAGGACTCCCTCACATTAAGCTATGCACAGGATGGAGAACAATCAGGCAGACAGTGTGAACTTTGCAGATGCAAGCTCTCTCTCTATATTGGGAAAGCCACTGGGTTTGGGCAGAAGAGTCAGACCACTGGAAGGAGCTGCAGATCCTGAAGGGCTGGCATAGTCAAGAGAATGTCAGGAGAAACCTCAGGCTACTGTGGAGATTGTGTTTAGAGGGGATCAGCCTGGAGCTGCTCCAGAACGAGGCAGAGGCTGGAGGCTGCAGGCTGGGGCAGCAGACCATCCAAGTGTCAGTCTCCCCTTGGGCTATGACCAGTGTTGTAACCTTAGCTTCCTCATTGTAAAGTCGGCATAGTAATGACACTCACGCCTTCAGTTACTGTGCAGTGTAGTGATTAGTTCAAAAGGCTTCTCAGAATGCTGGGTACTTAGCTATTTCAGCATCTGTATCAGCAGTTCTCAACCTGTGGGTCATGACCCCTTCAAGGGTCTAATGACCTTTCACAGAAGTTTCTTAAGACCATCTGTATATCAGGTATTTGCATTATGATTCTTAATAACAAAATTCCAGTTATGAAGTAGCCACAATAATAATTTTATGGTTGGGGCCACCACATCATGATGAAATATATTAAAGGGTCACAGCATTAGGAAGATTGAGAACCACTGACTTACACCATTACACAGAAGCTAAGAGAAGAAAGGATGCTGGCACAGGCCTGAATAGAGAAGTTGGTTTTAGAGTTCAGTGGTGTGAGAAGTCTCTTGACAGGTGTTAGGGACTGGCACAGGCCAGCAGTTTAATTTGCTCAAATTCTTTTAACAGGCCAAGCTTGGTATCATTAGTAATAAAAAATGAATCATTTATTTTGTCTGCATGTAAATGGTGCAGTCCTCTGCACCATTGCCCAGACCTCTGATTTTTCTCATGTGATAGAGCGAGGGAGAAACCCAAGGGACATAGAGACACACAGGGTACATGAATATAACTATCTGAGTTTTCCACTCTGGGCTTCCCTGTGCCAGCAGGAGTTGAGCCCAGTCTTCTAATGGACTTTTTCTTTATCTTTTCTCTTTCTTTCATTCTTTTTTTCTTTCTTTCTTTCTCTCTCTTTTTCTTTTTTCTATTCCTCCTCCTCTTCCTCCTCTTCCTCCTCCTTCTTCTTCCAAACTATAAGTTCATCTGTCAAACATTTACGAAGGGCCTCCTATGTGCTGGAGTTTTAAATGTTAGGATAAGAAGTTAAGACAGCTAGGGCCAGGGCCTTAAAGAGCTAATGTTCTAGTTGGGCAGATGGTAAAGGCAGACACCTTTGCCAGTGTGAGCCTGTCTTGCCCTGTGACATTTAATTTCTTTAATGCAAGAAAGAAAATCTTGTGAAAACCTGAGGTCAGAGAACTTCAGATAGAGGAAGAGAAAGCATGAGGGTCCCAAGGCAGGAACAAACTCAGCCTGTCTGAGGCCCCCAAGAAAGTACTACAGAGAGGGTGAGAGATGATCTCTTCATTCAGAGAGCTAGTGTGTGTGTGTGTGTACACATGTACATGCCTGCATGCATGCATGCCCGGAGGGGCAGAGGTCTCACACATCTAGTTGGGGGGTGCATTATTGTGATGGATGAGGTACAAGTTACTGGTGGGTGAGATCTAATCAAGGAAGGAAGTGAGGGGAGAGGAAAAGTTCTTCAGAAAAAGGAAATAGCTTGTGCAAGGCCAAGAGGCGAGGCAGAGCCCCACATATGAAGGAAGACTCCAGACCCAAATGTTGCAGTCAGGGATGGGTCCAGACTGAGAGGGTGCCTGACACTGAGATGAGGGCGAGGCCTTACTCCACGTAACGGGAATCTAAAAAGGGTAGCTCCTACTACAGTCAGAGAAGATAGAGGCGAGGGGCTGAAGGCAGAGCTCTGGCCAGAGCAAGAAGCAGCGCTGAAGTAAAAAAAGGAAAGTTCCAGGGGCCTTGCAAACAACAGGAAGAGAGCAGGGTGTAAGTCAGCGGTACAAAGCTTGCCTGCCATGTGTGAAGCCCTTGGTTCTATCTCCAGTACCAGAAGGAAAAGGTAAAAAGAGGGGGAGTGAGGAGGGTGGGGGGTGGGGAGAGAGATTCCATCCTGGGGACTCAGCACATAGCGGTGGATGGACCAGATCAAGCCCTGACTTTCTGGCTTCCTAGTAAGTAGTGTGGAGCCACTTTCTCTTCCTGTGCCTGGGCTCCCCCACCTGTCAAGGGAAAACCACAGCATAGCCTGCCCCGCTGAGCTGTTACCCGGATGTGAAGAGAGAAAGGATCCCAGTGTGGGGCAGTTACTCAACCCTTCCTTGCTCCCTGGCCTTGACCCCTGCTTTACCTCCCCTGCTCTGTGTCCCTGGGAAACAGAATGCTTGCCTTGTGCTGCTCTTGAGCCAGACATGAGTAAGAGATGTGGCCTTGTCAGCTCTGGACAGACTTCACCATCTTGTCCTTCTCCTTCTCCAGCAAAAGAGTCAGACAGAATGGCATGGTCCGGGCTGATGTTGGCAGCTTGCCTCCTCGTGGTGCCCTCTAACGCTGTGGAGGACTGCCTGTCCCTGTGCTCCCTGTGTGCGGTGAGGACTCAGGACGGGCCCCATCCCATCAACCCTCTGGTAGGTCTCAGCCAGGCTTCTCCATATCACTCTATTAGTGTGTGGCGTTGCAGAGGAGGGAGGTTGTGTATCTAGGCACCGTGGCTCTGCTATATCCACTGTACCAGTGCATGGCTTCTCCTGCCCTCTGGACAGCCAGGTACCAGGGTCTGCTACTGTCTAGCTCCCACTGCACTCGGTACACTTCATCACCATGGCTCTCCTAGGCTGCACAGAGATCACGTTTCCAGGCAGCCAAATGCCTGGCAACACAGTATGGGCCATGTGTGCTTGCTCTGCTGTCTGAGGCACTGGGTACACATTCCAAGGCTTCCTTTCCTGGCTGATAGGCACCTCCAAATTAAGTCTCCTGACAAAAGCTGTCACTGTTGAACCTCCTCTCCTGGGCCTGAGACTCTCTTCACCTGGCCCTTTGACTTTCCTTTGAGTCATACTTTCCTACATGCCTTCCCTGGGCCCGGAGGAGGGCTACAGTAGTATTGGCAAACTATAGTGGACAACACCAGGCTTTGATTCTGGCCCTTTCTAGCTCCCTTGCTCCAGAACTGTTCTTCCAGTCTCACGTTCCGGGTGAGACTGATTCCCTGAGATCATGATGGTACCTGTTTAATATCTGAATCTAGTCCACATTCAGGAAAGCAAAGGCTAAGTACCGGGACTCCAGCATCAGGCCTTCAGAACATTCATGTTCCAGTATTGCTCACTACCATCAACACCACTACAGTCCTCAAGGTGACTGAATACCCCCTACAGCACTGTGAAGTAGACCCTATGGTCCCCACAACGCACACACCCTCGGGTGTGCTGAGCCTTTCCCTTCCCTATACACATTCTTTCTGCTGTTCTGAACTTCTCTGCCTCTAAGTGTTAGCCTGGTAGAGGCCCATAGAACCTTTGGAAGAGGGAAAGATTACTCGGGGCAAAAGAAAGATCTTGCTTCTACTTTTGGCATTGCCGCCACCTGTGTCTCTGTGCCTCCGGGATAGCTGCCTCACCTCTGTAAGTCTGGTTTCCCATCTCTCGCATGATGAAAGTCACGGGATGACATTACCATTGTGCTATTTGGAATCCTTTCAGATTTGCTCCCTGGAGTGCCAGGCCCTGGTGCCACCCTCGGAGGAGTGGGAGAGATGCCGGGGCTTTTTGTCTTTTCTGGTGCCCTCTGCCTCGGGGCCCCGGGTCAGGGATGACTTGGAGAACGAAGCTGCTTTGGAAGAAGGCTACAGTGCACTGACCAAGTTCTTGGAGCCCCTCCTGAAGGAGCTGGAAAAAAGCCGATTCCTTACCAGCATATCGGAGGAAAAGCTCAGGGGTCTCTCTGGTGGGTTTGGGGACGGAAAAGCGTCTGAGCTGTTGGGTGCCGACCCGATGAAGCCACGAACGACGGAGCCACGCAAGCTGGCACACTCGATTTCAATGAGGAAGACTTGAGGAAACAGGCCAAACGTTATGGAGGCTTTTTGCGCAAATACCCCAAAAGGAGCACAGAGATGGCGGGGGATGAGGACGGGGGCCAGGATGGGGCTCCCGTGGGGCATGAGGACCTGTACAAACGCTATGGGGGCTTCCTGCGGCGCATTCGCCCCAAGCTGAAGTGGGACAACCAGAAGCGCTACGGCGGCTTCCTGCGGCGTCAGTTCAAGGTGGTGACGCGGTCCCAGGAGAACCCCAATACCTACTCTGAAGATCTAGATGTTTGATGCATAACACTTCCCCACAATGCAATTGGCTCGGGAGTTTCTCCTGACTTCTTCCTGTACTAGATCTCACTTCTTCATCTCTTGTGCTTGTCCTAACCTAAGCCTAGCCCGCCCCTGTTCTGCCTAGGAGTGCAGTATTTGCAGTTGGTAGCAGAGAAGAATGGAAGTACCTGCCGACAGGCCCCGGGTCCCCCTCAAACTCCTAGACCCCTAAACTACCACCACCAGTGGTAGCTAGCTAGTTTTTGAACATCAGCCCAACCACTCTGTCCCTGTGACACCCCTCCCCAAGAATCCAGAGAGACTTGTTCTGTGTACCTGTATCTGCGATCTGTAATCACGTGCCCCTCTCAGAAGAAAAAGGAGCACTCCCTGATAGTATGCATGCGAACCATGAGACAAACAGTAGAAACTTAAAACGAGATATATGCAAATGGATATCTTAACAGTATTCTCAGTGTCAGAGACTCTTCTTATGCACCCTAATCTAGAGGCCACAGGCTAAATGGAAAGCCTTGTCAGGGCCAGGGATTATGACCCCAGAGGCCAGGCCTCCAGCATGCTAAATGTTCAGTCTGTGCATCCAGAGTTCTCATAGTTTCAAATGTGTCACTGGAAAAGCCCAGCTCCTAGACCCTGGGTTAGGGTGGTACCTTTCCTAATGGAGTGAAAGCTCCTTGCTCACAATGTAGAAACCATCCTTCTAAAGGCTGAGATGATAAGGAGGGAGCAAAGCAAACCAATTTGTGCTGTGCAACAAACTCAGAATCTGGGCCGCTTCCCACGGCCCTCGTTATAAACGATCAGTATCACACTTCCACCCCAGGAGGAACCGAGTCGGAGGGGAGCTGATTAGTCTAAGCACAGCTGTGTTCTTCAGTAGTTGAGTTGGCTGCGGGAACCTGAGCCATTTGGCTGAGCCATTTGGCCCAGCGTATGCACTGGCACTGGGAGAGGGGATCCAGAAGCAGTAGCTGCAGGAGAGACTATCCCACCCCAACACTATAGTGAGACTTACTCGCTGTCTCCAAACACAAGCAGCGAGAGGGAAACAATTGAGTGTTCAAGACCAGCTGGACTCTCTTGATTCAGGTAACCTAGACTCAGAGGCAAGGTCCTCTTTCGTTTCAAATCTCCCCATCTCCAGGCAGATATTCCCATCCATAGGTTAAGGAGGTGGGGCTAGATGGGAGAGGAAACAGACTGGATTTGCATATTTGCATAAGATGTCTTGAGTGTCCCTCCCCACACAGAGGCCACAGCCTGTAGAGCTCTTCATGTGTTCTGAAATGTGTAGATTGTTTTAGGCTGACTGTGTGTGCTGCTTAAAAATCACATTTAGCCAACTTACTTAGCATATGTGAGTCCTTAATAGGCCTGTGTAATTTCCTGCTTCTCTGGTATAATAAATAGAATTACACTGATAATTTGGTGTGTTTGCATGCGTACACTCAAGTAGTCTCCAGAGAAAGTATGTTGCATTATATATGCATATATGATATGTGTATACTTACACACGTGGATACTTGTATTGGAGGGTTGAACCTGGTGCCTCATGAATGACAGACAACACTCTACCACCAAGCTGTCACTCCAGCCTCTATCGTCACATGAGGAAACGAAGTATGGAATAACAGCAGGCAAGAAAGTGAGCGTGCCCCAGACTCAGATTGTAAATTAAGTCGGTGTGACTTTGGGTGAGTCATTGATCTCCCTGGGCCTTACTTCTTGTTTCTATAAAATAAAGACTAATAGGGCCGTGTTTGTAGTGTGTCTGAGAGGATCAGAGGAGATCATACACGTAAAGTTCCCAGCACTTAGTAGGTTCAGTAAATGGGAGTATCCTTCCTCATGTGATCTTAAGGAACAATGGCAAAGTAGGGTGTTCAGCAAATGAACAACAAGGGCAGAGAGAGGCACAGCACTGTCAGGGGCCACTTCCTGTGCTGGGAAACTGGAGCAGGTCACTGAGATGTTCCTAACAAGAGTGAGTGTGCAGGGGCAAATTTATACTGCCCTCTGCTAAATGACAGCCTTCATTGAATGGCACAGATGAGGTGTCTCTAAATAGGATGTGTCAAAGTGACTCAATGGCTGTAGATGCGGCTCCATTGGAACACTTGCTTTCCGAGTGACTTCACAGAAAGCATAGGGCCAGGGATGTGCCACTCATTCTCCATCCATTTAATAAGGTGCTAATTGAAAGCCTACTGTGTTCAGAAGACCTGCTGCTAGGTGCCAGAAGTGCAAGGAGACAGAACGGACATGCTCTCTGTTCTTACAGTGTTAGAGAAATCCAACTTTTGAAACTGCACTCAGAGAGCTCAGCGGCATTCGTGATTTTGCTAAAAGGCAATGTACCAAAGCTAGTGCTTTATAAAAGTCTGGTCCCGTCCCATTGTTTCTTATAGCTTTAATAGTCTGAGCAACAGTGTAGAACTCCCTGACCATCTGAGGGTGCTGTCTGGGTCCTGTGACCGCCAACAGTAGTCCTAGCATGTCTGCAGACATGGGTATTGCAAGGAGCTGTTACGATGTTCTTAAATTAGGGAACAGAGTTTTGATGTCCAACAGGACAGCTGTGTCAACCAGTTCTTTTTTTAATTTTTGTTATTTATTTATTTTTATTCCTCTCATATAATACGTCCCAACCTCAGTTTTTCCCCCTCTCTCCACTCCCTCAAGCCCACTCCATTTCCCTTCTCCCCCAGATCTACTCCAGTTCTGTTTCCCTTCTGAAAAGAGCAGGCCTTCCAGGGATATCAACTGAACACAGCATAACAAGACACAAGAAGACCAAGCATAAAACTTCATATCAAGGCTGGAGGAGGCAACCCAGTAAGAGGAAAAGAGGCTCAAAAGCAGGCAAAAAAGTCAGCGACACCTCAACTCCCACTGTTAGGAGTCCCACAAAAACACCAAGCTAACATAGCAGATATGCAGGCCCTGTGACTGCTGCCTCAGTCTCTGGGAGCCCCTGTGAGCCCTGCTTAGTTGATTCTGTGGGCTGTGTTCTCTTGGTGCCCTTGACCCCTCTGGCTCCTACAATCCTTCCTTCCCATCTTCCACGGGGTTTCCTGAGCACTGAGGAAAGGGACCTGGTGGAGATCTCTAATTTGGGCGCTCTCTCCTCTTAATGTTTGGCTGTGGGTCTCTGTATCTGCTTCCATCAGCTGCTGGAGGAAGTCTCTCTGATGACAACTGTCAACCATTTCTTGAGGTAGATAACAGACATTTGCTTTTCTCAAGGAAAGAGCAAGGGGATTCAGTCAAAGCAAGAAGGAGCACAATGAGCAGAACTCAGTAAATTTTATTCAGTCTGTTTCTGCTCAGCCCTATAGCTTTCAGGCTGAAACTATTAAGCTATATAGTGCACGGCAGCAGCTAGACTGTATTAGGTGCATATTAGCTGCTGAATGTTTAGGATATATATTCTTTTTTCCTTCTTCAACAGGTTAGGGAATCAACAAGTAAAGAAAAATATGAATTTAAAGTTAAAAATAGTGGCAATTGCCATAAAGAAAAGAATTGGGGTGCAGAAGCGAGGGACAATAGGTATGCTCAGAAAATCCTTCTTTTGGAAATATTTCTTCCTTGGTAGTCACAAGAAAGGGAAGTCGGAAGGAACCTAAGGTTTGAATTCATTTTATCCAGCCACACCCAGGCCAAAAGCAGACATTCGAACCTGCCTGAGCACGTGTGTAGACTGACACTTTACAGCATCGTCCTACACTTCGATGGGTCACAGTGTCATCTTCTCTCTTTTACCCAACTGGTCCTGGTCCTGCTGTTAGTCAGTCTGGAATGTCCTCTAAGAATTTTTTTGTAAGTTTCAAACAAATGGCTTATGACTATCTCCAAGGGGTAAAGCCAGACGATTCTTTGGCTTATATAGTGCAAACACCAGTAAGGCTTTGCTTCAGGTAGTACTGGAACAAGGGGCTCTCTAAGGACTTCAGGACCTGTCCATCAGGCTCTTGCTCTTCAGTGGTGTAAGCTCTATGTATTTTTCAAGTGGCTTCCAGAAGTTTCAGGCCTCATGATGCAGATTTCTGTCATATGCGTTTTTTTCAAAACAATCCTAGCCAGTTCCCTCTATTATACCTCTTTGGTATCACTGGGGTCTTACGGCCAATAGTGAGCTAATTCTAGTCATTGAAGATAGGTTCACGTGGTGCACCGGGGTGAGAGCAAGAACCACATGGAGACAGGATAGATTCAACCTCATGCAAAGTAATGGGGAGGAGGGGTCTCGTTCTAGGGAAACACAGAATGGGACGAAATCAGAGCATGATTCCCAGGTAGGGAATGTGCCAGCCTACCACAGCCGAGAATCACTCTCCAGTGAGTGGAAGGATTGGTGGGAACAGGGGAAGCTGGCAAGCAGATGCTGTGGGAAATGTATGAGACTGCAGACATCTGGCTCTGCGTGATGGCTCTCAAAGTGATTATAAAATAATATTACAATACGCACAGCCGTGTGTTTGACACTAGGATATCACTCTCTTTCCACTTTATGTTTTCTCTTTGAAACTTCTCAATTTTTTAAGATAAGAAACAGGCCTCGGAAGTTTCCCTATACATTACAGATTCCACAATACTGCTGTTCCGGCTTCTCTTCTCTAGGTGACTTCCACAGTCACCAAGAGGTGTGTCCGTGAAGGTAAACAACCCGCCTCGAGGGGCACACAGAGGTTGGGCTCAGATTTCCAATCTTGAGTGGAGAGGACACCGGCTTACTAGTCAGAGGCAGAAATCCAAGAGTATCAGGCAAGTCTATAATAAATCTGACTTGCCTCAAGCAGTGGGTGCCACATACTGCTCTGCACCCAGAATCCAGGCCCATGGCCCAAGTATTGATGGCTGCACACCAGCCACCACAGGGTGGGGAGGGCTGGACCTCTTCGGCACCCAGCTTTCTGATGGTGACTGATGAAGGTGTGTCTGACACCATCCGAGTGAGACACACGCCTGTTGAAGGAACAGCGTTCTGATGTTTGTATGAAGAGTGGCATTGAAGTCATTTTTCTGGAGTTGTAACCTACGTGCTCTGAAGTCCCCTCGAGTATGGATACTTAGATCGTGCAACAGCTGTAGTTGTTTTCACACAGTTCCCAGTAGAGAAAAGTTCCACACCCCAGAGGACTCAACACGATCCTCTTTAATGAGCTCTTTGTGGGGACAGAGAGCATCAAAGCCCCTCCAGATTCCTGAGCCTCTGTCCCTTCCCAAGGCCGCTGTGCAATGGTCACGGAGCAGTCTGGCACTGGCTACCGGCATAGCAACACTCCAGTAACCTTTAAAGAGCCCGTTACTAATAAGCAAGCAGTTTCCACGACAACATGGAACACGGTCACCAGACAGAAGTTCGGTCATAATGATCACGGCAGTCATTGCCATCCTCTGCGCTGGATCCTCCTCTCCCACCCTCCCCCTTCAAGCCCCTCCCAGGAACCGGCCTAGCGATGGGGCTTCTCTCTTAATTAAAGGCTCCAAAGTGAAGACAACACAATCTCCGGCATCAGCCTCGGGAACAACTCTTCCCTAATAGATGTCGGTTAGGCACTCACAGCGCTACTCGGGAGTGTGGGCTTCTAACAAAGAGTCATAATCACTCATCCCATGTGTAAATGTGATCCATGTCGCACTCACAGTTTGTCTCGTTTCTGTCTAATTTCAGTTGAGTCCGTTGTTCTTTGTTCCCGGGAGTCCTTTAGCACCGCCTACAGAAGTTTGCTTTCTGAAAACATGCACCTGCTTTGTTCTCCAACGTCTCCGGACCCCTGTCAGGCCCATGCAGGAGCTGCCCTGAAGTCTGAGAGGTCAAGGAAGCCTTCTGAACACTGACAAGATGTGTGAAATATTGGACCTCCGGAAAGGAGCTCTGGACAGGGAGTCCAGGGCCATAGGCCTGATTATTGTTCTTATTCTAGTTCTGTGCACCAGCCATGGCAGGAGAACCGGACCTCCAGTTTCCTCTCTTCTGTTAAATGCTGCTGGTAACATTTCAAGCTTTCAGGAGTCAGCATATGATGATCAGGATTAGTCAGTAAGTTCTGATCAAAGCCACTGAGGTTCGACTTCCTCATATCAGAATGAAGTCTATGATTTCTACTCTATGAGTAGAGCAGCTCACAGGCACACAGGGTTAACGTCTGGCTAAAAGTTATTGCATAATCAGGAGCAGTGCCTCCTCTACCTGAATTCATCTCATTTTTTTTTGATACACACTATTGAGCATCTACTGCATACACAGCACCAGGCAAAGAGCAAGCCCGGGGTTCACTGGTGCTTGAGCAGAGTTCTCTTCCATGGGCTCACTTTCCAAGAGGGAGATAAAGTATCTGTAAAAGAGTAAATGGATCTGGCAGGGGTGGGCTAGGTGGTTGTAAGTCCTGGAGAGGAAAAGAAAGGGGAGGGGTGAGTAATGGAGGAAGGGTAGCCATTTGGAGAGGCCACAATGGCCTCTCTAAGGGGGTGACATAAGACCAGAAATGTGGAGGGCTGACAGTAAGATGTCATTGTCTAGTAAGGTGTGTGTGTGTGTGTGTGTGTGTGTGTGTGTGTGTTCCTGTGTTCATGTGGGTGCACGTGTGTGGGTGTTCCAGGCACAAAGAACAGCAAGTTCAAAAACTAAGAGGAGAGTGTATGGTTATTTGCGGTAGAGGAGTAGGGAGTAGGGAGGGAGGGCAGAGGGTGGAACTGGAGCAGAAGCAGATGGGACCAGATGGTACTGGGCTTCCACACTGTTCTGCCTTATACTGTTACCCACTTCAGCCTCCAAGTGTCCTGCTCTGGATAGTTTATAATACTGTTGCTCAAGTATGGACCTTGGAAAAGATCCTTGACTTTTGACCCACAGAGGATGGGAGCCTCAGGAAGGATGTAACCTAGGCCAGGTTGGCATCTCCAAAAGAGGATGATGGAAGGTACCCAAAGAAACCCAGGAACTTTTGTTTCTTGGGATCAAAGCCCCAGTCACAATGCTCTCTCCAAAACAGGCAGCAAGGGGAATTGGGATGTGGCTTCTGGGTGGTTCAAATTCCCTGCAGGTAGGCAAAGGGGTAGCTCTGGGAGTGCTGCAGGTAGGAGTGAGAAAGCCAGTTTGCAAAAAATCATTTGCACTTGAGCAATTAGCTTGCAAAAGGCACATGAAGTTCCCACCTCTCCATCCTTCTTAGCCTCCTGGTTCGACTTTTTAGGAAGAGGATTATCTGAATTGGATTTCTTTATATAAAAGATTCATCACTGTCAAGTATATATATCAAATTTTTGCAAATCAAATTGAATTTAAATGCATTAGGGACTACTGCTATTCAGTTTCCTTCTGGATTTTGTAGGTTACAGTCAAGAATGTTGGTATGAAATTAACAGTCAGGGTTGAGACAATGAGTTTTCACTGACCCCTTCCCTGGGCAATGGCACCGTAGGGATCAATGCAGGCATGATCCCTGCCCTCAGAACTGTGTGGTCCAGCAGGGGAGATTCCTTAGAGCAAATGCCAGCAGCAAATACACGAAGAGCTATTCTGATGGGGTGCAGGTGAGAGAGGAGCTTTAGGTATAGAGAGCAGAGGCCTGGCCTGGTGGGAGCCCCATGAGGGAGGGGCTTCTAAAGCAAGGCCGGAGAAGGAGCAGATAGCTGGTGTGATACAGAGACATTTCGGAGACAGGAAGAGCTTGATCATGTAAGCCTTGTAGGTTCTGTTGTTGACAAGTGGGCCTCATCTCAGAAACAGAGAGAGCCAGTAGAAGATCTCAGCAAAGAAGCAGCACAGCCAGAGTGCTGGATCAGAGCAGCGCCATGCACCGGAGCAACATCATTGCATCAAGGGTTTAAAACCTGACCTCGCGAGGGCCACTCTTCCGCTGGCCATGTTGTGAATGCTGTGGGATGCCATGCTCTGAGCTGCCAACTGATTCGCTGCCTCATTCACCTGCCTCATTCACCCATGTTCACCCTGGAGCTCACATTTAAGATGGTGAGTTGGGGCTAGGACTCAGTGGCTAAGAATGCTTATGGCACCAGTGTGGGGACTCAAGTTCTGATCCTGGCACCTGTATAAAAAGCAGGGTATAGCTTGCACGCACTTGTAACCCCAATGCTGGGAAGCAGAGTGTTAGTGTAGCTCGCTGGCTGCTAGAGTGGCTTCAAATTCAGTGAGAGACCTTGTTTCAAAGGAATAATGTGGTAGGACCACTTTGCCAAGACGTCTTTTGAGCCGGGCGATGGTGGCGCATGCCTTTAATCCCAGAATTCAGAAGGCAGAGGCAGGCAGATCTCTGTGAGTTCGAGGCCAGCCTGGTCTACAGAGTGAGTTCTAGGACAGCTAGAGTTATCCCTGTCCCAAAAAACAAAAACAAAAATAAAAAATACAAGAAGTCTTTTGTACTGTGCAGCCTTCCTTATGCTTACATGCTGCTTGGACTTCTGGGAACAGCTTAGGGGCTCTATAAAGGAGAGTGACCAGTTGGAGTTGACAGTTAGTGTTAGAGGACAGTGCATGGGAGAGCACTGATGGGCAAGCAGGCACCCAGCTCAGACAGAGGATAGTTAGTGGACGGGACAGTTAGAGGATAAAAGATGTTAAAAATTGTTCCAGCTCTCCAGGCTCAGACAGATAAGGACAGCCAGAAGAGGCTGTGGATATTGCTCTTATTTCTCCCTTTCCTTTCTAATCTAGAGCTAGAGAGTTCAGAAAGTTACAAGTTATGAATCAGTCTCAGTAGCAGCTGGGGCAAGAGAACAAGAGTCTGTTATAGCAACTTTCGGTTAGAAGCAGGAAGTGTGGGGCAAGAAGAGTTTTCAGGGTGGAAGATGACTTTTGGGTACACGCAGTTATAGGCTGGGCAGGAGATCCAGGAGGCAGAGGGCAGTTATGAATGGAAAAGTAAACAGATACATTTGGCCTCTGACAAATAAGGCTTTAGAACACAAGTAAGGTTTAAGAAGTCAGTTACAGAATAATGAGAAAAGTGGGATGTTCCCCCTGTCTTCCATGTACGCAGTGGTGCACACACATACACAGAGAGAGAGAGAGAGAGAGGGCACCTGGGCCTGATGGAAGACACCTGTAATCCCATCACTTGGGAGGGAGAAGCAGGGGGATCTCTGAACTGGAGGCCAGCCTGGTCTACATAGTGAGTTCTAGCTAGCTGGGGCCACATAGGTAGGCCCTATATCAAAACCAAACAACAAAAACATAAAAAAGCAAAAGGAAAGGAAAAAGAGGGTGATACAAAGGCAGAATGCCATGCACCCGCCTCACAGAGGCTCTGCCTATCCATTCTTCTTCCCCAGAGCCTAACAGCAACTGACTGTTTTAGTCTCCACAGCTGTGTCTTTACCAGAACATGATATGGTTGAAATGGTGCAGCCCAGAGCCTCTTCAGGGGGCGTCTTTGACTGAGCAATGGGCACTTGAGGTTCCTTTATGTCTTTCTTCAGTTTCCTAGCTCATGTCTTTGGTCACCAAGCAATGTCTTGTTAAGTAGGTGTATTAGCTGGGGTTCTCTTGTGGAACAGAGCAAAGGAAAAAGTACCTATTAAAAAAATTTTTTTTTGTTCTGTGTTTTGTTTTGTTTTTGTTTTTTGGATTGACTTACACAGTATAGTTTGGGTAGTCCAACCGTGGCTGCCTCCACATTGGAGAGGCTGAGAACCTGGTAGCTCTTCAGCCCACAGAGCTGGTCGCCTTGGCAGCTCTGTGGAGAGCCCCCTGATCTTGAGCTTAAGTTCTGCTGTGTGTCTTCAAGTTAATTCACATTTGGGACAGCTGCTTAGCAAGGCTAAGTTGTAAAAAGACTAGCCCAGAGGCAGTTCGTTTTGAGGAAGTCAAAGATTACTTAAAGAGACCTTAATCTCATAAAATAGGAGATTGGCTTTATGGCTAGCTAAAGAACAATAATGTTTTGTATATATTTTGATTTACCTTACTGATTGTAACCTAGTGATTACACATACGCCTTTTTCCCTTGTGATCTGTAAACCTTGTGATCGAACCTATGCCTTCTACCTGGTGATTTTAACCCCGTGCTTGCAAGCACACCTGGTTTTGCCCCTTGTGAGCGTTGCCCTGGCAACCTCACAAATGTCTCTGGTGGGAGAGGGTATAAGACTTGGACAATAAACTCCTTGGCAGTTCGGCCCCTGTGAACTCAAGATACAGTGTGTGCGTGTTCCCGTTTATTCAGACTACTCGCGATCCAGAACCGTCTGAACTGGTAAGCTGGCCTTATCACAACTCCAGTCTAGCTTTGATGGGAGATTCCTGAGAGATTCCTGGAGAGCCACTGATCTCCAGTCCACATTGGAAGGTGGAAGAAAGGGTCCTGATGACAGCAACAACAGGGTAGATGAACCCACAGGAAGACTCAGTCAGGGGACATGAACTTGCCAGCATGATGGGAAGGCAACAGGAAGACAAGTATGCAAAGCGCAGAGCCCCACATTTAGGGTGGGTCTTCCTACTGCATGCAACCTGATCGAGAAAATGCTTTGCAGGTGTGCCTGGCAGACATCTTAGTTCATGCTGTATCCAGTGAAGCTGCTGAGCGACACACCCACAGCAGGTGTCCTCCAGTTACGCCATGTCTATACTAAAAGGCATCTGGTTACTTGTGGGAACATAAATTTACAACTAAGAGCTTTAATTTTTATTAAAGTTATCTCTATATTATGTTATTACTTTTTAAAAATGTTTTTACCTTTACATATATGTGTGAGCCTGCGTGAGTTTATGTGTACTGCCTCATGTAACCCTGGAGGGCAGAAGAGGTCTGGAGTTACAGTTATGAGCTGCCATGTAAGTGCTGCAAACTCAACCCAGGTCCTCTAGAAGACCTGCAGTGCTCTCAACCCTCAGCCACCTCTCCTATTCCTGCTATTACTCTTTTTTTTTTTTTCTTTTTTGGTTTTTTGAGGCAGGGTTTCTCTGTTGTAACTCTGGCTGTCCTAGAACTCACTCTGTAGTCCAGGCTGGCTTTGAACTCACAGAGATCCGCCTGCCTCTGCCTCTCAAGTGCTGGGATTAAAGGTGTGCGCCACTGCTGCCTGGTCTGTTATTACTTTTGATGTGAGACAGAATGAGCTAGATCTTTATACAGTCAGGAGAGCTTTCTCAAGGGAGACAACATTTAGCATAAGACCTGAAGGAGGGCAAAGGACCCAGCCATGTTAGACTTAAGTGGGGTAGTAAGGGCAGACTTCAGTGAGGGGTGCCCAGGTAAGCATGATGATGAGAATGGGGGGGTGCCCAGGTCCACATGGGTGCATGGTGATGAGAGTAGGGGGTGCCCAGGCCAGCATGGGTGCACAGTGCTGAAGAGCTGGTGATCTCATCGGCTCACTGACTTTCAGGCTGCTGGGATTTTATACCCGGACTCCAGGAAGCTGCCTGGGCCTCCAGTCAGAAAAGCTAAGCATGTCACAGTGTTTATGTAGAAAATCTTAGTCATGTCCCAATAACCTCACCATGTCAGAATCCAGGTTCATCTGCAGGATAAAGAAACTGAGGCACAGCAGGAGGAAGCTCGATGTCTCATCTGACTTGACTTTGGGAATAATAGAACACAGAAGGAGAGATGTGGAATTCGAGATGTCTGTCACATCTATCAGAGTCGCAGCCTGGGCAGACAGCAAGGGCAAAAACTATTTCAGAATTCAATTAGGCAATAAGGAAATTAGTGAAGGAAGCCAGCAGTGACTTCCTGCGTGGGTGGAGGGAGGGCAAGACAGGGACTGGGAGGGGTGCTGTAGTCTCAGCTTAAACAGAGGAGTTAATGAGATGGCCAGAACCCAATTGTGCACAAGATCCACCTCTTCTGAGAAAATGGAGTCCTTTGTTGACATGGCAATCAATTAGAAAGGGCTCTGCATGTCTGTCTGCAGCAGGAGAGAGCACCCTGCAGGTCGATGCAGCTCAGCTTGGCCCACCATAAAACTCAGTGACTGAAAACAACTATGTGCATTGGGTTTTACCTGAGCAAAAATGGAGGGCCGGAGAGCAGGGAGACTCTAGAAGGGTTCACTCCAGCTCCTGAGAGTAGATGCTCTGGACAGAGTCTCTCATCTTCCAGTAGGTTAGACTAGCTCCCAATGGAGGACTGCAGCTCAGCTCAGCACAGCTGGGAGGCGAATGTGAGTGCTGCCACCCAGTGCCAATTTCGGCACATGTGACTGATCGAAGCGAGTCACAAGGGCAAGTCCAGGTGGGACGAGGGCAGATGATAGCGGGAAGTTTAGGTGGGCAATCCGACCAGTCAGTCTCAGACTGCTCCAGGAAACAGAAACGGTCATATAACATTTCTGCTTATATCTCACTGGCCAGATCTTGGTTACATAGTCACTTTGTTACAAGGGATTCTGGGGAACACCATCTTTATTTCACATAACCACATGGTCAGGAAGGGGACCATGGGTATTGGTTTTGTTGTACATGGAACTTATGCCCTGGAGATGATGTAATGTGCTAGAAGAAGCAGTAACTCTCATTCCTTTGGGATGAAGAGCTTCCCGCTTATTGTACAAATGCCTTTACCCCTTGCACACTTAGGTATTTGCTATGTAAAGTATTCACAACAGCAAAAAGCTCTCCACAGAGAATGCACAAATTAGCCTTGGGACACTAATCTGAAATTTGTAATTGATTTTAGACTCGTGGTTTTTCTGTGGAGGACTGTACTGCTTCTTATAGTAATCCTGCGAACACTAGTGTGTTAAGATTCACTATTGCTCAGCTCTTAAATTAGATTCTCCAAAGCACTTAAACTTTGAAAAGTTTTGCTTCTCAAGTCAACAAGGAAAGTGCTTTAAAAATGATATTGAATACATTAAATTCATTAAATTAGTAAGTCCTGTGTTAAATGTTGACGATAATTTAACTAACTACATTTGCAAAGGGGATGGATTTTTTTTTTTTAACGGAGCTGATTGACTATCAATCAAACGTCCTTTAAAAGAGACTGCATAGAAACAGAATGAGTCTTGTAAACTGAACTTAAAGGCTCTGGGATAAGTAGGATTTTATTTGTTTATTTATCTATTTATCATTTTTAGGATTCTTTTCTTAAAAAGTAATTGTAATGCACTGTTAACTAAATAGCAAGTGCTTACAAAGAATTTTTGTTTCATGACATCTCTGATTGTACTCAGAGCTAAGTCGGGGTTGGAGGTCACAAAGTTTCTGTTTGTCTCTTAGGCTCACAGCATGGCAGTCTGGGTGGGGAACTTTAAGGACTTGGAATTGGCTGGGTACAGCAGAATGGGAAGAGAACGCAGGTGTCAGGCACAGGTGTCAGGCACGGGGAGACCAGCCCCACCTTGCCATGTCTACTTTCAAAGGTTACACACTGATGGTCTCTGGAGACTTTGTTTTGGAGGAAGGGGTCTGAGGAGATACCATATAAGGATGAAAGAGTTGGGACAGTCACCAAAGTCCTTAGGGGGTCCTTGAACAGAGGCTAGGTCCCAAGAGCGTCCTTAGGCTCTTTGCCCTGGGAGGGGACAAATTCTACCTTAATAAAAATCAAAAGCAGTCGCCTCCATCATAGTGCCAGTTCCGGCAGGGACACTGCTACTTCCGGCGTCAAGACCTGGTGCCCAGCAGGCTGCTGTCCTCTCCAGAAGCCTCAATCTCACCCCCAGGCTGCAGGCCACCCTCTGCCTGAGTGCTGCCTGGAATCTGGCTGGAGCTGGGCCACATCTGGGACCACTTTCTCGTTTTCACTCCGTGAAAGTGGGGCTGGTTGCCAAGAAAACTGTTCTGGGGGTCATGCTCCTACTCAACCCGTAGGCTCTTTCCCTTCCTAGACAGCTCCCTTCTCCGTAAGCCGTGTCTGCAGAGAGGAGTTGAGTTACATAAAATCCAGACACACAGTAGGTCCTGGATTTGCTTTCAGCATCCTCTTCAGAAACACAACGTGTTTTATAGTGATCTTGATAAGTCTCAGGAACAATCCTTCTCCTTCGCTCCAGCCTCCACAGTTGCCTCCTGGACTTCAGAGACTCGACCTTGGGGCAGAGACCTAAGCTCCTGCGGACAGACCTGCGGCAAGGATGCATCCACCGCAGGGGGCAGCAACAAGCCAGGTGGCTGCCGCCAGCGGTATCTAATCAGAGCGCGCCCCCTTGTGGTCATCTGGGTCAACACTCACGGGGGAGTTTTGCCACCATTCCGGTAGACTTAAGATTCTAAATTCTGACACTAAAAAACCCTGGACTTAAGGAGGGAACTCAGCAGTGCACTGACTATAAATAAGTGGTTACTAGCATTAAGTTGAAAAGTCTTGGGCTTTTGTTGTTGTTGAAACAGTCTGTTCTCAATGCTGTCTTCTTTTTGGCTACAAAAGATTAAGCAACTTTCCTACTTTTAAAGAAACGGAAACAAGCGTTGGAGCTCTCCAGGGCACCCGTGGCACGTGAGCTTGTACAGCTGTCTTTATTTCAGTTTACTCAAGTACAAAGCAATGCTCCCCTTCACCCATCCATTTTTCCGCCCTTAAAAAAAATTAAGTATGGAGATAAAGACAGGCTGTAGAGATGGCGCAAGGGTTAAAGAGCAATTGTTACTTTTTCAGAGGACATGGATCGGTTTCCAGCATCCACATGATAGTCCACGACTGTCTGTAACTCCAGCTCCAGGGGATCCAACGCCGTCTTCTGACTGCCATGGGTCAGGCATGAATGTGGTTCGCACATATACATCCAGGCAAAATACTCACACGCGTATACAATAAAACTAGAAATTAAAAAGGTCCATGATATTTGGCTACTTACTTTGCCCAAAACTCTAGAAAAAGCTTAGAGTAATAGCCATGGTGAAAGCAAAACTGATGAGACACAAACGCTGAGGGTTCTCAGCTAAGATGGGCCCAAATGGAGTCAAAAGATGGCAAGGCAGATTTTATCCGAGGACATCCATGATGGAAACCATAGGGACCGACCTCGGAGAGGGGGTGTGGCAGTCCCTGTAGCAGGAAGATGGACTGGAGCCAGGTCAGCTCTGATGAGGAGAAACAAAGAGATTATATACAGGCTACATACGTATGGCTGTTGTAGATACAGTTGTGAGAAGGAGTCCGTAACCAAGGAGCAGTGTGGAGCATAGGAAGCAAAAAATCACCTGAGCTGATGGGACTACCGCCACAGACAGCCCAGGCACCAGGGATGAGCTCCTACAAAGAGATGGCATGCGTGCTCCGACTGGAGTCTGGGTGGACAGAGAAAGCCAGCAAGCAGAGACCTTAGCTTCATTCATTCATTCATTCCATTCTCTTATTTTCTTGTTTATTTAACCACTTAAAGGGCCATTCACTTACAACTTTGTCTCCTCATCGCGTATCCGTCCTCTTTCTCCCTCTATTATTAACGCCTTGTCTAGTCCATGCGTGCACCTGTGCATCTGTCTATCCATCCGGCCCTGTCCCTCCATCAGTCCTCCATACGTTTATCCCTTCAGCCACCCACAGCGCTCCTTCCTTGCTCCGTCCGTTCCTCAGTCCCCCTTCCCTTTCTGCCTCCCTTCAATGTTCCACCCCTCCCTTCCTCCATCTCTTCCTGTTTTCCTTCCTTCTTTCCTTTTCCCCTCATATCCCTTCATCCACTTTCTCAGCGAGTCCCCTTTATTTCCACGAACTCATCCATTCTGAGTCCTCATGTTTACTCTAGAAGTTTAGAAATAGTCTTAAAGTCCGGTTCAGCATCTAACACTACTCACCTCTAGTAGTCGTGAGCAAAAAGCTTAGTCATGCAGTGGTCACTGTGATTGGACTACACAGGCTGGGGGCTTGGAGGGACCCTGAGTCTCGGGAGTGGTTGAAAAAGGACATGAGCAAGGATATATTACAGTGCTCAAGTGTGGTTGGAGACCTACCAATGTGGCTGGAGTTCGGAACCAAAGGACTGTCAGGAGGCGGTGGAGGGCTGGTCCAGCCACCTGACCTCACCCTGTTCCTCTCCCAGGTATCGCTTCCTAAGACTTTTTGGCTTTGCACACTGTGTGTGGCCAGGATTCATGTTCTACCCACCCCACCCTCTCTCTGGCCTCCATGGGAGAACAGCCATACAGTACCGCAAGACAGCCAGGCTTTTCCAGCCACTTTAGAATCAGCGTCTGGGCTTCCCCTTGCTGTGTGCTGACGTCAGAGGCTGTGTTGCCTTCACAGAAACGGCTTCTATGTTGGCTCCCATAACTCCTCTTTTCTTCTTCCTCCCCATGTTGGTAGGTTGCCAGGCCTTACCACTTCATGCTTCACTCCATTCTCTCTCTCCATGTCACCCTGATGTGTACTTAATCCCAAACTCAGTCAATTCTGACTGCACCTCCCTCCCAGCATCCACCATTCCCTGCCTCTAGTGCAGTGGTTCCCAACCCTCCTAACGACCCTCTAATACACCTCCATGTTGTGGTGGCTCCAGCTGCATGTGGGTGGACCCACCAGACAATGGATAGAGGATTGGTGTCTCAGTTCCTAAGACCATCAGAAATATGGTTTTCTGATGGTCTTAGGGGACCCTTGTGGGGGTCATGACCCACAGATTGAGAACTACTGTTCTAGTGGCTCATCCAGGCCCCACAGTCATTCCTCTGCCTCCTGAATTGCCTTTCTGAAGCTCTCAGATGTTTGTAATCTACTTGAAAAACATCTTTCAAGGCTAATCTTTTCTAGGCCATGGATCAAGTTCAACCCCTTGCCCAGACATTCAGTCCATTATCATCTGGCACACGTCTATTTCTCTCAGGCTCTGTCTTAGACATTCTCCTCCATGCTTCCCAAAGCTCCACATCTCCCTTCACATCTTCCCTTACTCCCCTCTCTGGAAGACTGTTATTCATCTTTGAAAACATGGCTGCTTTAATGTCAGCACTCACCAAGCTCTAACGAGTCTATCTGTCCATCTCCATGCAATCGTCTGAGAGCCTGTGATGGTTAATCTTCATCGTCAGCTTGGCTGGTACCCAGGAGATGATGCACTTCTGGTGTGGCTCTGAGGGTGTTTCCAGAGAGTTTTGATTGGGGAGGGGAGACATACCCTGAATGTAGACAGTACTGTTTTATGGTGGTTGGGTCCTGGACCAAATCAGAAGGAAAAGGAGGTAGCTCCTGGGCAGCAGCATCCATCTCTCTCTGCTTCCTGACTGCAGATGCAGATGGAGTAGAGGCAAGCTATGCCTCCTGCTGCCTCAGCGAGAGCTGACCTAGCCTCCACGCTTCCCTGCCAATTGTGACAACACACCTTCCCTTCTTAAAGCTGCTTGAGGAAGTGTTATCGTAACTAGAAGAGCAGCTACTAGAACGGATTTGGGAGACTGAGCCTTCTCAAAGTCTTTATTCCATCTCAGCATCCAGGACAGCGTCTGGCATACAGTAGGCGCTCAATGAATGCAGGCAAGTAGATGAACACAGTATCTATATGGATGCCTGATTTGGATTAGATTAACACGGCTGTCACGGCATGACGCGTCTAGAGAATAGCGTTTCATAGCACTCCTACCCATTCTCTGGCTTTTATATTCTCTTTGATCCCTCTTCCTCAGTGTTTCCCGAGCCTCGGGGGAGGTGATATAGATTGTCATGTTCAGCATACAATAGTCACAACACTTTTTACCAGTTCTGAGTCTCTGTGTTAGCTACTGCGTAGAACAGCTCGTCTGACAGCGGCACTGGTCTATGGATACAGACATAAATACATATAAGGTAGCTTGAAAACACGTCTATCTAGCAAAATGAGAGTAGTAGGTGCCCCACTAGGGCCTGTGGTCGCCCCAGCCGTGGACTTCTAACAGGTTATGGTATGCACCATACTTCGCTTCTGTGGCGTGGGACACAAATGTTATCATAAAGCCATTGGCTATCCTCATACCCGTCATGTTGCCATTACACCACATTTTACCTGGCAGGGCTTATGTCTGGATAAGACGGTTGACAGCCTGCATAGCACCTTTCAGTGTTATGAAAGCTAGTTAACAGAGAGGAAGTTTTCAGGTCAGTTTCAGCTTGGTTTCTCTATGTCCTGTAACCTGAGTGTGTGGTGCCTTCAGCAATGAGGTCCTACCATGTACTTCAGGCACGCAACCAAAGGCAATGATAGTAGCTTATATTATTTTGCGGTCCCCTGAGGCCTTCCTGACTCAAAACTCATCCAGAGGCAGTCCACACCTGTCACTGGAATTTCTATTTAATAGCATGACTTCTAAGAGTAGCATCATCTACCCATGTAGAGTACCTCCATTCAACCTTTAAAAATGAAAAATTATATGTATATATGTGTGTGTGTATGTGAATACATATTTTTGCGTGTGTAATGATGTATGCAAATGTGTATGTGTGTACATGCTCATGAATACACGCATGGAGGCCAGAGGAGGACTTTGGGTATTCTCTTGAGACAGGGTCTTTAGAGAAACTGGAAGTGGAGCTAAATTGGGAGCCAAGAACCCTCAAGAATGATTTCATTCACCCCTTCCAGAACCAGAGTTGTGGGTGCTTACAGCCATGCCTGGTGTGGTTTGAATGAGAAATACCCCCTATTGGGTATATTTGAACATTTAGTGCTCAGTTAGTGGCACTGTTTGGGGAGTTTTTGAAACCTTTAGGCAGTACAGCCTTCCTGGAGGAAGTACATTACTGGAGCTAGGTATTCTGTTTCCTGTTCACATCTCCACTTCCTGTATAAGGTTGAGACATGGTTCAGCTAGCTCCTCACTCCACCTGCCCACCTGCCATATGGACTCTAACCCTCTAGAACTGTAAGCCATAATGAATTCTTTCTTCTGTAAGTTGGTCATGGTATTTTATCACAGCAACAGAAAAGTAATTGATACACCTGCTTTTTACGTGGGTACTAAGAATTAAAACTCAGGTCCTGTCTTAGGGTTACTATTGCTGTGATGAAACACCATGGCCAAAAGCAAGTTGGAGAGGAAAGAGTTTATTTGGCTTACACGTTCACATTGTAGTTCATAGTTGAAGGAAGTCAGGGCAGGAACTCAGATAGGGCAGGAACTCAGATAGGGCAGGAACCTGGAAGCGGGAGCTGATTCAGAGGCCATGGAGGAGTGCTGCTTACTGCTTACTGGTTTGTTCATCATGCTTGCTCATCCTGCTCTAGAGCCTAGAACCACCTGCCTGGGATAGCACCCCTCACAATGGGCTGGGCCCTCCCCCATCAATCACTAATTAAGAACATGCCCTACAGCTGGATCTTATGCAGCCTTTTTCTCAATTGAGGTTCCCTCAATCATCCTCTTGGATGATTCTAGCTTGTGTCAAGTTCACATAAAACTAGCCAGCACAAGGTCCTCAGTAAGTAAGCCACTGAGCCCTCTCTGCAAGCCCGAAGTTGTCTTAAGAACAGCTTACAAAGCAGTAGATTTTCACATGACCTTTTCATACTTCTGTAGTTTGTGCTAAGTCCCTTCCTCCTTCCTCACCCCCTCTCCTGTCCGAAACCATTCTGCCCTAGTGTTCTCCCCTCCTCCTTTCCTATCACGTGGGTTCTGCGACCCACACCATCCTCAAGCCTCTTTGCCCACTGCAGTCTCATGACCCCTTTCTTGCTTTCCCACCTCTATAAACAATCCAAGCAAAACACACAAACCCGAAAATTTAAAGCTAGGATGAATGCATGAGAGAGAACATGTAGAACTGGTCTACCCGGGCCTCAGTTACTTTTCTCAGCATAAATATTTTCCAGTTACATTCATTCTCCTGCACCAGCCGGGTTCCCGTTGTTTGAGCGCATGCTCCACGCTTTGATCTTTGAGACTCTCCTGTCATGGCGTCGAGAGGCCCCGGGTGTGAGAGACAAGATGCTGAGAGAATTTTCACTGAACAATTTTCGTCGACTTCTCTGTCTGTTTACAAGATTTCCTGCCTCCTTTAATCCACACCTGTCTATTAAGTGGGAGGTTTGCAACCAGCAAACGGGAGATTTAATCAGCAGCTGGTACCTGCGGGTTGCACCTCTGCTCCTCAGGATGGGAAGTGTGGAGCGAAGCCAAGAAAGTCAGCTTATCAGAGAAGAAAGGACCTGGTTCACTAGCTAACCACAATAGTTTGTGAGGAATTAAAAAATTTTTATTTTAAAGACCTCCGATACTGGAAAGGGGACATTCACTTTGGTAGTCACTGTGAATTCGAAATTTTGTTAATTTGGCATAACCTCATAACAAATATTCTCTTGGTTTTTTATTTTCTTTTTCAAATCTCATTTCTACTTTCCTTGAAAAGTAAGTTTAATTCATGAAGGTGTTTCTTTCAAACATGACTTTGGAGACTGAAGTTACAGGCCGTCATAAGCTGCCACATGGGCGCTGGGACCTGAACCCAGGTCCTCTGCCAGAGCGGCAAATACTCTTAAAAGCCATTACTTCTGGAATAATGTTTTTATTTAAAGAACTAAAAATACAGATCATTAATGAGACTGGAGGGAAAAGATAGTCTTGTCTGAGGCTGGTGGCGTTATTCATCAGTTGAATGACTTTGGGAAACCATTTAAAAATTTACCAAAATCTCTAAATATAGCTGTATGATTTTCTACAACAATTTAGCACATTCCCTCCTTAGGAACCCCACTGACAGTTGCCAGAGCCTGAGGGAATGATCAGCAGCAGTGCACAGAGGTGAAAAACCCAGGCTCAGACCAATGCGGCAACATGAAGGGCAACTATGTAGCCTTGTAAACAAATACATGGAAGAACAATGACAGGAACAGTATTTATAAATGATTGTTAATAAATTCCAATTATAAAATTATAGACATAAGCAATGTAACTAATACTTCCTCTGTCCCTTACTAACTCGATGAGGCCATGTAGACCTTGTGATAATCTTCTTTTCTAATTGAAAATTTTTTTTCATATACTATATTCTGATTACAGTTTCCCCTCTCCTAATTCCTCCCAAATCCTTCCCACCTCCCCTCCCACCCAACTCCATGACCTCCCCCCTTTCTCTGTAGAAAGCAAACAAGCAAACAAACAAAACCCCCGCAAACAAACCAGATTACTAAAAAAAGACTCAAAACACACACACACATACACACACACACACACACACACACACACCCCATAAAAACACAAAACAAAAATAATATACAAGCAAAAGATCAGTAATGAAAAAAAATGCTTGAACAAAACAATATGAGGCCAAAAATCTACAAAAATACTATTAAGTTCACTTCATGTTGGCCATCTACTGCTGGGCATGGGGCCTGCCCTTAAGTGTGGTTAATAGACCCAATGAGACTCCACTGGAGAAAACTAATTTTTCCTTTAGAAGCAGATGTTAATTGCAGACAGCTTCTTGGTTAGTGGTGGATCCTGTGTTCACTTCTCCCTCTCAGGACTGGAACCTGTCTGTCTTGAACACAGGAACCTGTGTGTGCAGGCCCTGTGCACACACCCTCAGTCTCTGTGAGTTCAAATGTGCACCAATCTTGTTGTGCCTGTTTCCTTGGTGTTATCCATCTCTCTGGCTCTTAAAAATCTTTCTACCTCCTCTTCCACATAGATCTCTAAGCCCTGAGGGAAGGGTTTGGTGAAAACATACTATTAGGACTTAATGCTCCAAAATCCCTTAGTCTCTATATATTGTCTGGTTGTTGGTCTCTGTGTTAGTTCCTATTTACTGCAAAAGAAAGCTTTTCTGATGAGTAAGATGCTGACCTATGAGTATAGCAGAATGCCATTAGGAGTTATTTTATTGCTGGGTTCCTTTAGCAGAACAGTGGTATTTGGTTTTCCCCTAGGCCCAGGGCCTATGTGACAGTCCTAGGAGGTGGATACTGCACTGTGGAAGCAGAAGACGAACCTGGAGTCTCTCAGAGTGACCTTCCTGTAGGTAGGCAGCAGGTGGCAGAGATGGATTCTAAACCCTGATGTTCTGTCCCTGAGGTCAGCAGTCCCCTGGAGGAGCAGATTCATACACCTAGAACTTGCTAGAAATGCTGGTCCTGTGACTGGCTCCCCACTAGAAACTCAGGTGCAGGGCCTGGCAACCAGTGTCTGAGCAAGCCTTCTGGGACTAGAACCATTGTGTAGCTTGGGTCCGACTTTCCTTGAAATGCCATTGAAAAGACATAAAAGTGGCAGGGCTGGGGGGATGGCTCACTGGGTAAAGGCGCTTGCTATGCAGGCCTGATGGCCTGGGTTTGATTCCTGGAACTCACAAAAAGTTGGAAAGAAAGAATCCATTCCACAAAGTTGTCCCCTAACCTCCAGGCACATGCTGTTAGCACCCGTCTACCCATTGTAACAAATACACACATAATATTCTAAAAGCATCTTGTAAGCGAGCCATTCAAATCTTAACATTGTCACTTCTGGATAACTGGGTTTTGAGTGATTTTGTTTTTCCTCTCTCTGTTCCCTCCTCCCCCTCCATGGCATGATTGTAATTTCCAAAAAGTAGCAAGGTAAACTAAAATGCATCTTCTTGAAGAAAGCGGAGGAGGAAAAAGAACCTGGTGAGATGTGCACTCGCAAGAAGGGACCTGCAGACAGAAATTCTAGAAGCTTGGACTGTGCTTGTGACATCAGGGGATCTTCCGGGCTCTTGCTGCAATGGTACCCTGTGACGTGGCAGGTCCAGGTGGCTGACCTTTTCCATTTCTACACAGCTCCCAGACCCTGCTGCTCATGCTGGTCTAGAGGACCATACTCTGAGAAACTAAGGACCAGAGAAACTTAAGTTTCTAACTCCTGGAACAAAAGCTCCATGAGGGGAAGGGCTCTTCACGCTTCAGTTCCCAGTACTGAGAACAGGAAGAAGAACCATCATCACATGAACAGAAGGAGATGCTCCAAACTGAGGACCTTCTGAGGATCCAGGAAGCTGGGCTTCCATTCTCAAAGCCTGCTTCATGACATACTTCCCCCAGCAAGGCTCCCCAAGGTGGCAGGTATCACCTTCGGCCAGCTGTGGCCCCTCAGCGATAATGCCTGTTATTGGGCAGAGTGACAGCTCTGAGGATTCCTTTTCCAGGATTCAATATATAACACCTACTGGGCCTGGGCTAGGATTGCCAAAATTTGAGTTTTGCTTGAAACAAAAAGTATCAAGAATTTGGCAACTCTAGCCAGGCTGGTTCCAGGAAGCTCAAGGAAAGATGTCAGAAATATCTAGGTTGAGGTTACTGTAGAAATATTAATCATCCACATAGGCTGCTTGCTGCCTTTGGATTGCAGGTTAGGCTTGTAAGTCTGAAGTAAATTATACACTCTTCATATTATTCAGCCCCGTACTGTATAATGATAAATTATACAGTTATAGGCCTCAGCCCAAGTTATAACAAATTATACCATAGTGTATAATTATCCAGCACTGCACCATGTAATAATAAATTAGACAGCTACCAACCTAAGTTGAGATTCCTGGAGGAAATAGCAGAGCAAGCAGGAGCCATTGACCTAGTCCTCTGATGGGAGTCCTTGTCAGACAAGTCAGGTGTCAAAGGAGAGAGGGAGTGACTGATTCCTTCCTTTTCCTGCTTCTGTGGATGCTCTCCTGACTGTGGGCACAGACTTGGCCTTGAGGTTCTGGATTGACTTAGAACCCGGTACTCAAGGGCCCTTGGATAAAGGGAACTACATGTAAGTTGAGAATGATCCACAATGTCGTGTTGCCCACACTGGGCTGTTTTGCACACCGAAGTATGCCAGCCACTAGAACTGATTTTTTTTTTTTTTTTGTAAAAGATAATGGTGGGGTAGATCCAAGCCCAAGTCTGCTTCTCAGGAGCAGGAGCTGGGGTGTTTATGGATTATAGTGTTTTGATTGAGAAATGTCCCTCATAGTCTTGGGCATTTGATGCGTACCTCCTAAGTGGCGGCTCTGTCAGGAGGACGTTTAGGTGGCATGGATTTGTGTAGGAAGTACATCACTGAGAGTAGGCTTTGAGAGCCTAAGGTCTCCTCCTACTTCCAGTTCAGTCTCTTTGCTTCATGCTTATGGAATGAGTTCTCAGAACCCTCCTCCAGCCGCCATGCCTGCTGCTCGCTGCCATGCTACCGTAAGCACAATAAACTTTTCCCTCTAATTCTGATCTTTCTCTTTTTTCTTTTTTCTCCTTTTTTCTTCTGATCTTTTGTCCATGACCTGTGTATTAGCGAAAGTGCAGTACTGATATCACCTACTATTAAATGGATTGGTGTTAATCTGTGTCTTTAAATCCAGCAGTAGATTTTTTTATGGAACCGTGTGCCCTAGAATTTGGTGCATGTATGTTCAGGATAGTAATGCCTTCTTGGTTAACTGTTCCCTTGATTAGAATGGAGTGTCCCTCTTTATCTCTTCTGCTTAGTTTTATTGAAGTCTATTTTGTCGGATATTAGGATAGCAAGGCCTGCTTGATTCCTGGTCCAATCTGCATTGAGTACTGCCCATTCTTTTACTCTAAGGCAGTACCCAACTTTAAGACTAAGTTGTGTTTGTTTTCAATGACAGATAGACTCTGTTTCTTATTCCATTAAAGTCGCCCTGTGTCATCTGACTGAAAAATGAAGGCCACTGATATTCACAGTTGATACTGGAATGTGTATGTTAATTATGGTCATCATGTTGTTGGCCTTGGTGGTGTTTGTGTTCTCAGCGATATTTTGTGTTTCAATAATTGCGACTTTGTCTTTGTCAGTGTTCTATAGCTGTGAGGAGACACCGTGACCAAACCAGCTCTTATGAAGGAAGGTATTTAACTGGGGATTGTTTACAGTTTCATAGGTTTAATCCGTTAGCAGCAGCACACAGGCAGACATGGTGCTGGAGAAGGAGCAGACAGTTCCACAGGCCGCAGGAAGAGAGGGACACTGGGCCTAGTGAGGCTTTGAACCCTCAAAGCCCAGCCCAGTGACACACTTCAGTCAACAGGGCCACACCTCCCAGTAGTGTCACTCCCTGGTGACCAAGCATTCAAACCTGTGAACCTACCCAGGTCAGTCTACCCAAACCACCAAAGACTTCTACTTCATCCTTGAGTCCTGAGAGCCCATCTTCTCCTGCGTTCATTCCGCTTATAAGGCTTTCCTTTGAGTTTTCTAGTTCAGGTGTTAGGTTTTTAAATTCCACCTCCATTTTAGCTTGAGTCCTCTTCAATGTTGCTGTCTCCTACTTTAATTCCATTCTCGAGTTTGGGTTGTCTCCATCATTTCCACCGGCCTTATGCCTGTGGGGTTTTCTTCTTGTTTTGCATCATTCAGGTGTTTATTTCTCCTTAAACTCGTCTTCATTAGTTTCATTGATCTGTTCCTTTGTGTCCTTTTTACACTCCTTGAATTCTTTAATGAAGTTCATGATTTTATTTTATTTATTTTTTATTTTTTATTTTTTTGTAATTCTGTGTCCTGGAATTCAGCTCAGTAATTCTCACTGGCACACATTTCTACAGGGCCAGTGGTTTCTGGAGAGAAGATACTGGTTTCATCTCATATGTTGTATTCTTAACTTGAATCTGAGCATGTAGATATCCTTTGTTAGTTCAGGTTAGACCCTGGAGGAGGATGTGGAAAATCTGTGTATTTTTCTTTTCTTTTAATAGCATATTAAATATACACACAATGTGATTCCATTGTAATAAAAGCATCCAAGCAGCCCAGAGGGAATGAGGAATTAAAATAAGTGCTTGTCTGCTTTCTGTGGTCAGGTTTCTGAGAGGAGGCAGCAGCGATGGTATAAAGGATGAAGAAAAGTTTATACAGTATATAAGACACCATGTCATGGCTGAAAAGACACAGTCCTTAGGAACGATCAGTCTCTTCCAGGTGACAATGAAAGTCAGGCAGAAGGTGAAGTGTGCCTATGAGAGTCTCACACAGGACTATGGCTGAATCCTCAAGGCACAGGTCCCTTGAGAACTTCTCAGCTCTTCAGTGTCGCCTAGACAGTGCAGCTGAGCCTTACAAGCACCAGCTCCAGCTAGGCTCTCTCGTGTTCGCTAAGTGCATGTACCGCTGCTCTTCCTGTGGCTAATGGAACCTGCTTAGCTTTGTAAGCACCTCCTGGGAGGAACTCCTGAGGCATCCAGATTTGGATTGAGCAGCTACTACATTCTAGCCTCTCTGTCATGCAAAAGGCCATGGTTGGACTTCCTGACCCATGTCATGTAAGGTGACATTATAAATCCCATTATAGTGTATATGTATTGGCTCTATTTGTTCTGTCCTTTTAGAGAGCCCTGTCCAATTCACCAGATCAGTTTTAGAAAGATAACATGAAGCATCTTACAAACAGCCCCACTGCCAACACTAAAAACAAACCAGCACATGCGCACTGCTTGAGAACCTTTAAAATCTTAGCTACCCACTCCTTCCCCAAAATGAACCAGAGAATAGGCCCAAAGTGAGGGGGAAGCAAAAGATGATGCTTCAACCCAAGCTGCGGTGGCTATAGATGAAAAGACAGCTCTTGCAAAAGCTGTGTGTGAAAAGGAAACCTTGGCAGAAAACTGACTTGGAATAGGAGCCAGAAGATCATTGGCCACAGCCAGGAACTCCAAAAATATGGGAGGTAAGAAAGACAGGTGAACCTCCAAAGGGTTCCAATCAGAGGGCTCAGAGGTCAGTGGCTCCCTGGGTTTCTGGTACTTAGGGAAGGGAAGTGTCAGCAACAGGCCTTTCAGTGTCTGAAGCCATAGGCTTCTCTGCCATCTCAGGGCAGGAAATGCCTTGCTTTCCGGGCTTATCAGACAGAAAAGCAAATTCTGTGCAGTTGGAAAAATAGGGGTAGATCAGCCCAGCCCACTTCTAGGGGTTGATGCTGCTTGCTGCTTCCTCCTGGAAAAAGAAGCCCCTAGGCAGTCTTAGCCACTTAGCCTGTTTCTGAGAGTTTCTTCTAAACTATTGCTAACTCCATAATGTGCCAAGAAACTCAAATGCATTTACAGCTTCTGGGTTTGTGCCAGGGACAGAGGGTGTGGGCAGAGTGTTCTCAGGAGCACCGTGTCTGAGAACTGACTATGCTGGACCCAGGGGTGGCTCCCTGAGAGCCATGCTCATGGCTCTGACGACCATCTCACTTCTTAGAATTTTTGTGCAATGAGGTTTATGACAGTATTTATCATAAGCAGGGAAAGATCGAAATGGCACTAATGGAATTTTAAATCCAATTATTATGGTAGTGACCTTTCTCTTTTCCTTTAACTCCTTCTTCCTCATCACCTGGACCCTCAGGTTATCCCATGGAGGTATGCTCCTAGCTCCAGGATCCTGCCATCATCATGTGTCTGGTGCGCCTGGGTGACTCCAGGAGCCTAATGATGTCCATGTTTCTCCACTGTGTCCTTCTAGTCCATTTCT